>JAZBQP010000183.1:0-47976 GCA_038407015.1 Ceratocystis ficicola
ACTAACGTGGTTTCCAGTTTGCGTGGTGAGACACTTAGCGTGGTTACCTGTTAGACTAGTTGACTAGTGCGGCATTAGCTGGGCGAGGGCAGGGCCTGAGCCAACATAGATCCATAGATCTTTACAGCACTAGCCAACTAGTCAAACAGGTAACCATGCTAGTATCTCACCACGCAAACTGGAAACCACGTTAGTGTCGCACCAGGTAAACCAGAAACCACGATGGTGTCTCACCAGAAGGTCGTGTTCTCACTGATGAGTAGGCCCTCTCCACCAAACAGTATATAGACCTTGCTATGCCTCCATCTCTGTTCAGTTCTTTCTCTTCCTTTCCTTCGATATCTTGTTCTTCTTTAATATAAGCCGTTATACAAAACTAGCACATGCTTGTATTCCGTGAAGCCTTACACCTGGCTAGCACGACTTGCTAACGTACCTCGCCGACGTGCTTTGCTAGCGCGGTCCCGCCGATGTCTCGCCGACACGTCTCGCCGACTAACATTGTCTATCCTCACTCTATGTTTACCCCAATGATCACCGCACATAAATATCTGCCTGTCCCATGTACTAGTTAGTTGACTTCCTGTTATGTCTTTCTTCTTTAAGAAATTCTAATTTAATACAGCCGTTATACAAACCGTTTACCTTGTATTCCGTGAAACCTTACAATGCTGGTTCCAGTTCAACGGCACATGCCGGGGACCCAATGGATTGGTCATACACGTATGAAAGTCGACAAGTACATGGGAACGACGGTGGACACAGAAAAAGATGGACAACCCAGAGTTTTGGCAGTGTGTCTACACATGATGCCCAAGGCCGGCCCAACCCTACAGATAGTGAGCTACGCGGCCGACGCGCCAACTAGGTCACTAAGAATTGGGTCGCCGCAAGGCTATCCATGGTTGCTTTCTTTGTGGGAACAACCGCAGCCCCCCTGTCGCCATCTGTTGCCGGTGCATGATGGTGAATACTCACGAAAGTTACCTTGAAGCGTTTTGTTAATTTTAATCTAGGGAAGAAAAGAAAAGAAACTCACGCTGAAGTAAAAGAGCAATCTGACAATCCTATACTATTGGAATGTCACAAATGTGTGAGTTGAATCCATAGTGGAGCGTGCATCGAGTGATGAGAGCGCATAGCCCGTAACAGTTTCATACATCAACGTCACTACAACATTCAAACATGAGGATGTAACATCAAACATGGAAGATAAACACCAAACATGAGGATAAAATATCAAACATGGAAGATAAACACCAAACATGAGGATAAAATATCAAACATGGAAGATAAAACACCAAGCATGATTTTAAAATTAGACCAACAACCACCTTATACACTAAAATATATACATCACAAATGCTATGTACCTACGGTACATGTGCTTGTGAAGTGCACAAAGCAAGATAAAGCTGCTTCCAATGATCACGATCCTTCTCTAGCTCAACAATTCGCTCCTCAAGATCTTCAAGGCGCTGAGCCTTTCTCTCACGGGACTTGCGGGCCGCAAGGGTATTCCGAGCACGCTTCATTGCTATCGTATCTGACGGGTCCTCAACAACAATAGGAGGTAAAGGCTTGGTACGACGATGGGCGTTCACCCCCGCTGTAGTAGAGTGTCTAGCTGAAGCTGTAGTAGATCCCTTGCGACGCAAGGGTGTCATTGTAAGTTCATTAGAAGCCACAGGCGACATCGGAAGAATATCACTCCCCACGCTTGGGGAAGAAAGCGCAAGACAGACAGACGCATTCACACCCTCTAAGATAGTGTCTTTAGCCGGCACAGTTTCTTGTGGAAAAAGCGGAAACCAGTTAGTCCCGCATGCGTCAAAATCACTTGTACCGAAATTTGACGAAACATCAAATGTGGGAGAGCCATCGTACAGTGATGGAGTTGTAATGGTTGACAAAGATGATGATCCTGGGGCAGAAAAGTTGTCGGAGAGGACAAGATCCTGCGGAGAAACAGTCCCGACAATGGGCAGGCCATGCGAAACCTCGGCCACTGAGCCAAAGGGGCTATCTAGCATCGCTAGCTCATTCAGATCCACACCTAGCAACAATGTTAAAAAAAGTCATCTCAGGGGGGTGGGGGCGTAGAGTGCCTAGGTATTCTTACCTGAGAAATCCATAGTGGGAAGCAATTTGGTGGTGTAATGTATCGATGAAAGATTTAAATTTGACAGTGAGTCACAATTATTACGACAGATTGTATTGACGATAGGGCGGTTGTACAAGGTCGCGACGGAATGGTCAGGTTGAGTAACTGGGGCAAGGTTGAATGGGCCACTATTTTGTGGTTTGTGACAATTGTTTATGTGCTGAATAGGGAGAGTGCGAGGCAAAGTTCAGATTTGCTATCGGCGGAGGCGCAGGTGTTGCCAATAGGCTGTGTGCACTTGAGGAAAGCCATGATGATTGTGAAAACAAGACCAAAGAAGCCTTGGGATGGAGTGAATAATAAGAACTCGAAGACTAAAAGAAGTCGTTGAAAGTTCAGGCCAACCTAAAAGGAGGAACTGAAAGATGTTGAAATGAAAAGAAGGAGAATTTTAACGAAGCGAAAGCGAGTTGATTAACACATCTTGGCTGACGTATTCTTTGTTCAATAAATGTAGATGGTGTGCATTTGGGTTGAAGAAAAGAAAAGGAAGAAGTGCATCTACAAATTCAAACAGCAGCTCAGGGAGGTTTTGTACATGTCGTTTTTGTGCGACCAAGTTCAATCTGATTCAACAAGTATGAAGGTACTGTATACCTACACAAGAACATGCTACTAACAGACCTTGGCTATAAAAGTGCGCAAATTCGTTAGCTTGCCATTGTTGCATGGGTTCTAGGTACTCACTCAGCCATCTCCACTGGGGCTTGCAAGGGTTGTGTGCCCAGTCTCCATGTATTTTGATTGGTTGGCATTAGGGCGCAGCTTTTCTGGATGTCAAGTATGACTCACACCATTGATGCTAATCCCAAAGAGGGTATTTCTTAGTACTACCCAAGGTTTTCGGAAATAACAAGGCCTCGTGTTGAATTTTCTTCATGTCCAAGTTTTAGACTCAAATTATCAAGGACTAACTTCACTAATACCCACGCCCTTTGCTTGTAAACGACATTTCGCAGGATTAAAAGACTTGTTTATCATTATCCTCGTTGTTTTCAATTATTATTGCGTGTCGAACCTAGGGAGGGGGAGGGTTCCTTTCATCCCATACCCAAAAAGACTATACCCAACAAGATCTCCAATCAACTTGTAGTGTTCGCTTTCGTGTCTAAAATTTTATCGTCAAGAACCTCCTTTTTCCCATCCCTAAAGTCTCGCATTAATGCAAAGAAGGATGATTTCCTCCATTTCTCGTCACCCTCATGCTCCACAGAATCGAGTATTTGCTGAGCGACCTCCGCGATATCAGAAACTTTCTGCTTTTCATCTATAGCAGTCTCCTGATCTGTGTCTGGTGCGTAGTCTATAGTAGGTAGAGTAGCGTCAGTATTCCCTCTTAAAGTGTTCTGCGGCAAATGAACTTCAGCAGGCGGTTTAATGTTGATTTCCCTAGATAGGTCTTCGGCCAATTGATCCATGATATCGTTGACCTCACTGAAGTCTTGCTCCATGCTCAACAAGTCCCCATCCTGCCTTGAAGCTTGCACAATCTGCGCATTTGCCGCCATCCACCTATCGGTATGCATCTGAACATCGAAAGAATTTGGTGGTGCCATTAGAACACTCGGTTGCTGGAACATTGGCATTTTCCGATTATACATATGCGCAGCCATAGCTGGAGAAGCAAAGTATTTCGGTTGTTCAACGGTGTGGCTTTGATTGGGCTTTGGCATCGCCAGTGACGACGGATGGATAACCGTCGGCATATTCACATTGTTCATGTTTTTATCTTCTTCCGTGCCCGTATGTTCTTTTCGAAATAGAACAGGAGTAGCAACGAAAGAAGATGACACCGCGGTATCTTCTATATGCATTGCTGGTGCTTGAAGCCCATTGTTCTCTAATTGTGGAGGTAGCGTGTTGTCCATAAACGATCTAAAATGACCGTCACTGCCGCTGGGATTGCTTGCATTTCGAAACGACTATTTCTAGTTAGTAAGTAGCCTGAACGTTTGATGCGATTGTACTTGCTCCAGTGTGCTGAGATGCCGATGCTCGCAATTCATGCTGTAGGTTATTGTCTTTGTTCTGGTGCGCAATGAGACCCTTAAAGGGCGTTGAGCTACCACATAAAGAATTTGACATGATGAATAACAAATGATATTTCTAGAAATATTATTCGAAGGTGAATATGTAAACAGCAACCAAAGAATATGGCGAGATGTGTTAAAATCCCGATCACGCTTTCCATTCAAAGCCCTCACGACCGAGGTCTAGCTAAGGCCATGATCACCCGTTGTTTACCCAGCCGGAGCAAGGTACGTCATTTTACATGTGAACTACTACCCTGTAATATGGCGCAAAACTGTTGCAAGTAATTAATTCATCACTCAATTCGATCATAATCTTTTATTCTAGAATATCGCACTTCCACCCTATAAATTTAATAACACTGGCTATTCAACCATCATATTGTGAAGACAACTTTCATAAAAAAATGGGCCGCCCGTGTGAAGGTTCAGAAAGCCACCAGGGTTACATAGACCTCATATCACGGAAGGGTTAGTGATCACATGAAGCCCGCCTTCCTAATTATCAGGAGCCCCACCACACGACGTGTCCTAATCTAGGGAGCTAGGACTTGACATCCATAACAAACTGGCCAAGGTTGTTGTGCTACTCAATCATTATTGTTTGCAGTCTTTATCTTTGCTGAATTGTATGCATCAACCCCATTGACTTGAGTGTGGTAATTTTTATCAAACACAATTTCAACCTAAACTAATACAGGCAAAAGAAGAAACTCCTATACTTTTCACATTTTATAATGGAACCTAGATCGCAAAACAGTGCGGTAAGTTGGAGTCTTTAGCCTACCCTAAAATGATCGGATAGTTATATAGAGATACACTAAGCTAATGATATTACAGACATCGCAAGTTATCTCAAACACTGGTCATGATGACATGATTGTATGAATACCTCTGCCTGGAAGGTGAAAGCTTCTGTTTTTGACATGTCGTTAACGAAACACATATATGATTAGCACGATGCAGTTCTCGATTATTATGGCCGCCGCCTCGCGACTTGCTCTAGCGACCGAACAATCAAAATTTTCGAAATTGAGGGCGAATCACAGCGCCTTCTTGAAACACTGAGAGGGTGAGCGGTATTCACGGGGCCGAATATTGAATAGATGGCCTGGAAATCGTAGCTAATACATTTTTTTTAGGCATGAGGGTGCAGTATGGTGTGTCTCGTGGGCTCATCCTAAGTACGGGAACATTCTTGCCTCTGCTGGGTACGATGGCAAGGTGTTTATTTGGCGTGAACAAAACAACCAATGGCAAAAGGTTTTTGACTTTGCGCTTCACAAGGCATCTGTGAACATTGTTTCTTGGTCACCGCATGAGTCAGGATGTCTTCTTGCTTGTGCTTCCTCAGATGGCTTCGTCAGCGTCCTTGAATTCAAGGACAACAGCTTCGACCATAAAATCTTTCAAGCTCACGGGTCTGGTGTTAACTCAGTTTCATGGGCGCCTGCTACCAGCCCTGGTACTATTGTCAGCAGCACTCCTTCTCCTGCTGCTACGGGTATACGAAGATTTGTGACTGGAGGCTGCGACAATTTGCTGCGGCTATGGTCTTTTGATGCAGCGTCTCAGTCGTACGTCCAGGATGGTGAGCCTTTGACCGGCCACACCGACTGGGTTAGAGATGTTGCATGGTCACCTACTGTTCTGAAGAAGTCATACATTGCGTCTGCCTCGCAGGACAAGACTGCGCGCATTTGGACTTCGGATAATGCTATCACAGGAAAATGGGGTTGCAAGGTACTCAACTTTGACTCGGCCGTATGGAAGGTGAGCTGGTCATTGAGTGGAAATGTCCTCGCTATTAGCGGTGCGGATAACAAGGTTACCCTATGGAAAGAAAACTTGGGTGGAGAGTGGGAATGCATCAAGACTGTTGAAGAGTAAAATAGTGCGCCTTAGTGTAGCATTCAGTCCATGGATTTAATATGATATCACATATATTCGTACATGTCGAGAGGGAAGGAAGTTAATAACATGGAAGCTGCTCATGGCATAAAATAGAAGCCCAAACTGAATAAGCAACAGTCATCCATGATCAATAAAAAAAGTAAAACTGCAATAAACCATAACTAAGCACATTAGAAATCCACAATTGATGTGAACGAAATACTAGGAATCAAAAGAAAGTGAAGACCATTGTTGAGTGGTTGCCAAGATGAAGGACTGAAAATCGGACACGAATCGAGATATCAATAGGCGCGTGTGCTCCGTGCCTAGTCAAGTACAAAGGGCATCCCATTTATTGGCTCATCGAAGGCCAATGACACTCATTTCTAGAGTCCACACACGACGGATCCAAACCTTCAGGGCGCCATCCACAGCGTCAACATTCTTGAGCTCAACACCCTCCCACCAACAACGACGAGCAGGCTTTCTCCAGAAAAGGAGGAGCTTCTGGGCCATTCCCACGGCATTGTTTCCAACCTCATTACCACGGATATCACTTCTAAGGCGAGCTAGTGCCAAGCTGCAAATGACTGTCTTATTAGGTTCACCTGCACGATGGCCCCAGCGATCGTCGTAGTCAAAGCCTCTTTGGGTTATGTTAGCATTGAATACCGGAGAATTTGGGAAATTTTAACATACCCTGCTGTCAGCATTTCAATGAGATGAGCCTCAGTAGTGCCAGGCTCGTCACTACGCTTCAACCCGGTGAAGATGCCATCCTGTGCGAGAAGCATGCGCGAAGCAGCACGCTTAACTTCAAGCATAGCCTCCTGTGAAATGTCTGGACGAGGTGGTATGACATAGAAGTCTAAATCTTCACGGAGAACAATTATTCCAGCCCTCCGGGTATCATCTCGAGCAGAGACGGCGCCGGCCGATTCATTATCCGAAAGCTCTACGGGAATAGATTGGGCGACTGTTCTGAAGAATTCAAGCATGTACTCAAGTGAAGTTGGATCATACTGTAGATGTTAGCAGGAGATGTACACTTTATTGATGATAACCCAAACCCAGAATGTGATTGTCTTACGTCAATATGGATTGTGTCATTGTCCCCAAAGCCTCCCATTTGACCATCTGGAAATAGGCCATTGGGGAATAGAGAAAGAAGAACAAACTCGGGGAGTGTAAGGAGCTCATCACGGGATAGGACGAAGCGAGTACCTCTGTGGTTCGATCGCGTGATGATTATTAGTTTGGCTTCCCCTGTATTTTAACAAGCCGATTATGAAGGATGAGAAAGACCTACCTTAGGTCCATTGTAATTGTCTCATCAGTGCCAACATCTATAATAACGTAGGCAATGTTAGAAAAAATTGATCAAGGTGTGCGTCTGTGGCGCATACGGAGCTTCGAGTAGAAGAAAAAATAGCTTGACATACCTCCGAGAGGAATGATAGGAGGGCCTCCCTGTTGCACTTGGGTGATGAGACTAGATGGGCCACCGGCGGCAGACATGATGTATGTAAAAGATAGTAGGGGACTAGAACCTTCAGAATAGGCTGGAGGAGGTTCTGTGTCGTCGTATTTTCCGCTGGTAGTCGATTTGGTACTGCTAGGTGAGGCTGAAGTCAGACTGGTAGGTGAAGGAGAGGATGGTAGAGTATGGGGAGAAGCAACTGGGATAGGAACTACTGTAGTAGAGTAACAGGGAGCGAAAGTGTTGTCGTCGTTGAAGGTGTTGATAGGACAGGGCAAAATTAGGTTTGAAACAATTGTAGTAGACGACGGTACGGCGCAAGACGGTTGTGTAGAGGAGGGTGGTCGCTGCTCCGATCCCGAGTCGCACACAGAGTCTGAGGTGGTATTAGGGAGCTCAAAGAAAGGCGGTGGCCGGGAGGAGGAAGCCTCAGAGGTCAGATATCCAGGGGGTGGTGATTGGCGATGGGCAGAAATAGACAGTGGCGCTTGAGCTTGCGTCTGAGAAAGGATATTCTTCTGTTTATGCTGGTGAGCAAGGTCTGGATCAATGTTGTCGTTTACTAAACTAGTAATGGGTTGTGCCTCTGAGGGCGGTCCCGTCAAGGTCGAGTCGCTTTGTAACGAAGACAACGTGGCTGTGAAAAACGAAATGAAGAGTCTAGAGAGTGTTTGAGGAAGAACCTCGGGGTCGGTATCGTTACAGGCAGTGTGGAAGAAAATAGTCGAGGTTAGACTATCACTAATATAGCAACGAAAAGCACAATTGAAAATAAAAAATCAAGTAGAGAGCACTAGTGGAAGCAAAAAAAGCGAAAGGAAAAGGAAAAATAAAGAAGCGAGCAGAAGTAGCCGGGGCTTGTGATGAGGATTTGCTATGGTTGATGGATAGAAAGCGGTAAGAGAAAAGGGAAGTGGTGATTTGTTAGTGGGAAGGCTGGGTATATTGGGCGCATAGGCTCATTTCTTAGGTACTACCACTAGGCTGGCTTGTTTGTCTATTCTTTTTCCTTTTATCAGATCTTTTTTCTTCTCTTTTCTACACTCTTTATTCCTTTCTCTTGTGATGGGCAGTTGTTAGGAAACTTTTTCACAAATAGTAAATTTTAGTACGAATGATGTCAAGAAGGTAGATTACAGAGAACTTAGGCTGGTGACTGATTTATCACAACAAATCAAGCCAGCCAACAGGTGGTAATAGTAATAGCCGTCGCGTACTGCACTTTACCTAAACAAACCTAGACAAGAACAATTAGATAGCTGTGTATGTGTGTGCATACATATTCATGTATATCTAATCAGGCAGGTATATGCATTAAAGCACTGTTAGTAATGAACTAGAATGAAGAGGGAATAGGCTCATTTGTCTCTAATTTCATGTCATTCTGCTAGTAGCCACTCCTATTCATTACTTCATAGGCTGTTTTAGGATCTCACTAGATGCACACTGCTGTGCGCTTACATAATACCCACTCATGCATCTAGTACAGGGCTGTCCTACGTCACCAAAAAATCTTCACGACCAAAATCAGGGCTAATTTAATCAATCTGTACAATATCCGAAGAATGCTGCGGGTATGCTTTAGAGGCCCTTCTGTGGCCAATTCCACCACATGCTGTACATCGACTTGGGCGTTTAGTCCGTTTGATGCCGGTAGACTGCTTTTTATCGCTTTTGGTTCTATACAACGAGGCTCTAGAAGATAAAGTAGAGCCCCGTCATGTATTAAGCGCTGATTCGAGTGAAAGTGTTCCAGGACAAGAGGCTTGTCTTGGCGTATAGTCAGTACGCAAGGGAGCTCATAGACACATGTAAAGGTACCCGTACAACTAGGTGGCAGAGGGGGGTCCCTGTCCCTCCACTGTAGCTGCCGCTGCTCTTCGATTTGTCGTAATGCTTCGTATGAGACCCAGCCTTGTACAGCCCTACCTACCCTTATCGAGCTCAAGGGGTGGATGAATCTGCTGTTTTGCTTGGTTAGATTGTAACTCATCAAGCTGATTGTTCAATGCAAGTCGAATTGCCTTCCATGCTCCGAAGAGGTCAAATATTGATCTCCGGAGGTACCATTTTAGGAGTACATGAATCCCCTCGACACGGGAAGTAGCTATACTCCCAAAATGTGCCTATTGAACAACCCATGCGGCAACAAGCTTCTCCTTGTACGGTAGAAGCCATGTCACCTTAATATAACCAACTTGATCAAGGTTCGTTGAGGCGTACTTCTTCTCGAACTCTTCTAGGTGTTTCTCATGCATCTCTTCAGTTGGTGAATTAAGAATCAAGAACCAAAACTTGTAGAATTCGTTCCATTTCTTGGCTATATGGAAGAATGGTTGGCACTGTGCAAGGACCGGCTTATTTGCATACCAGAGAGAGATGTTGCTGACAGGAAAAGAGACAAAGCTGTATTCATGACTACAAGACACCGATCTGTCAAAACAACCGACGGAAAACCCCCACTGCACTGCTCATGTAAGGCCTAGGGCCCATGCATAGTCTTCTTCAGCCTCGCCGCTTAAAAATCAAAGGCGATAGAAGGAGCGTTCAGTTGCATCAACGCCAATCATGTCGAGGAGTGATGTATTGCATTTATTCGTCTTATATGTGCAGTCGAGGGGGAGGGTTTGAGGGAATGCTTGGAGGTAGGCGAGAGAATCAGTGTGTACGAAAAGAGTAGCTGTTACATGCATATCTGGCCCATACTGTACACAGCTCCAGAAGCCTCCTATGTCAAGTTGGTTCGCACGTACATGAATTGGGTTTTCACCTTGACGGGAGTCTCCGCGTATGTCAGCAATACAATTATAAATATCTTGACGTGTGGCTAGGGAGCCGCTCTGCCGTGCAATCGTCTGTATCTCTTTTGGTGCGAGGTCAGCGTTCGAGAGGGTTTCTAGCTCTGATGTACACGAGAGTTGCCGGTGGACAGGGTGCGCAGACGGGTGTAGGCTTGGTTCGTATTTATGGACAACGAAAGGCACTTCAGGACCCTATTTTAGAGAGTCCAGCCTTCGCTAGACTCCTTAGCGAGGACTAGAAAAGGGCAGTTTGTCATACCAGTAATTGTTTTTCTCTTTCCCTCACGCAAGTTGTCTGAATGTGATTAGCAGCTACGGTCGCATACGTAGTAGATTGTCAAGAAGCCATTTGTCTCGTGGATCAATCAGTGTTGTAAAGGCGTAGCCTCGAGGCTCTGCGTACGAGTTAATTGACTCAAATAAGGCATGTCGTGACTCGAAAAAGCCCTCAGGAGGGATGCAGTCGTTTAGGAAGGTAGCCATTTCGCTTTTAGTACTGATTTTGGTGTTGATTTTGGTGAAGAGTATTTTTGGTGATGCAGGACAGCGCTGCGTTAGATGTATTAGTGGGTATTATGTAAGCACACAGCAGTGTGCGTCTAGTGGGAGCCGGTGTTTAGTTGTGATAGTGGTGTTGAGCAAGATGTTGCTGGGGTCTATGTGGTACCTTGTTGGTGAAATTACTTGTTTTTCCTTTATTCATCTTGATCTTCAAATATGGATAGGAAAACGTCATCTGGCGGTCGACTCAGCGTTCTTGATGCTTCCGGTTGTTGTTGTTGTCGTTGAGTTGCCTGCGACTTTGTATCATTGGATGAATCCTTGTTTGTGCTGAGAGATGAATCACTCAAAACACCTGACTCGTTGCCATATGTAGGCTTGGGGCTTGTGACAGTATGTGATGACTGGACAGGAATATTGAATCGTTTGAATAGAAGCTGGACTGGGACAAATTCTTGTACAGATCTTGTCAGAGCTCCGTACAACCCCAACTTGGCAGCCTCAGCGGCAGAATCCTCGTGTTTTGGTACCGGCACTACATCAGGCAGGCTTTGGATTTGTGAGCCAGATGAAGGAGCAAACCGGGATGCCATGAATCCTGTCATGGGCTTGAATATTCGGGCACAGTTGTAAAACTCAGCAAGCTCCAGCCTTAGCTCTGCTGGCGAAAGCCCCCATGATACGTCTGGGACGTCTGTTTGCTTGGCCTGGAATTTAAGATATAAAATGTACCGTTGTAATTTGGACTCGTTGTTATGATATGGACCACCTGCTGTATTGGCTCGCATTAAAGCTGCCAAGGCAGACTCTCGGTCTAGTGATGGAGACGTATTATAGGCGTCTTCAACCGAGATAGCAACGGAGGGAACTAGCTTGCCTCCAGCTGCGGGAAGATCAGACTTTCCAGTAACCATAGCTAACCGAGCTCGAGCTTCCGGGGTAACAAAATCAAATATGGATTGGCTTGGAAGTTGTTTCTCTCCAAGGGCGGCTGCACGATGTACCGGAGTATTTGTAAGTATAGACGACGTAGTGGAATAAATAGGTTTTGTGTTGTCCGTTGTAGAAAACACCGAGACCCACCCACTTGGTACTGCCGGTGGGTCATGGTTTTGAGACGGCGAGCTTGTCGCTGTCACTACTAATATCCTCGATGATGACACAAATCCAGTTGGTGCTTTGGAGGAAGAGAGATCTTGATCCTGGGCTAAGGTAATAGGATCCCGTTTGGCGTTAGGTTTGGCCAAAGTAGCGGAATTCGGCTTCTTTTTACCTTTTTTGGTGCTCTTGACAGGTCTTGTCTTGTTGTAATTAATGCGAGGTCTGAGATCGTCGTCCTCATCACCATCATCATCACCATGGAGAGATACGCCCACAAGAGGCGCCTTTTTTTCAATGAATTTTGATGAAGATGTTGACCTAACTAAAGGAATGCGATTCTGGAAGCGATGAGGCCTATCAGCCTCGTCTTGGACATTGCGGTTTATTAGGTCTTCTTGGGTTCCTAGGGCGTTATTATCATATCCTAAGCCGAGGCGAGTTTGCTTGTGATCGGCCACAATAACTTCGACGTCATCTGGAGCAAACATATACTCTTTTGCGCTTGTCAGTTCGCTATACCCAGCATCGCCATCCATATAAAGCCGGGCTGGGCGACGAATCTTTGGGCCAATTCCCTGGCCAGGCTTCCAGTCCATTTTTCGCAAAAGGCGGTACCCAGTAGTTTCGAGAGATGTTTGGCCCATCAACAGCAAGTCAAGTGGTGATGATATTAATGAGCCTCCACCATATATGAGTTCAGCACCGGGACCGTCAGCTATTTGGAGGTGCGTTGAGGCTAGAACATTTTCCATATCCTCCTCATCCATGAAATCCTCGGGCTTTTGTGTTGAGTTTTGGGCCTGGATGTTGGCAGCTTCTGCACGGCTTGTACGACTGGATACAAAGGCCGAAGGCGTCCAGCCTTCTTTAGATCCAACGGTGTTGAAGTACCTAAGTCATGTTGCGATATATCCAATTTTAGCTAGAGAGAATACGTTTGGTGTCCGAAATCCGCTTTCAAGAGGAAAACAAAAGGAAATGTTTAATACTAAGGGCATACATACCCAGCACTCCACCCTCCGGTGAATGCGCCATGAAATCTTCGCCTCCCTTTGTCATCACAGGCTTCTTGCAAGTGGAGTGGTATAAACGCTCCACGGTCCTTTTTTGATACCGGGATAGGTGAGCCAAAGACAGTAAAGGGAGTGTCACCAGATTCACAATCGTAAGTAGACCAGGTCCGCTTTGACGACATCATTCATCATCACCAAATAGTCTCTGATTTCAATTTTCTTTTAGTTTGAATTATGAAGTACAAAAGACGATGGATGGGCGAGTAACTTGTTCGTGTAGATGTGCTTGATTGTTGATATAGCATGGGATTTTTGTTGATAGCAATTAAGCAAGGCTGAGGTCCAGATTTACACCTGGCGAGACATTGACCACAATAAAAAGAACCAACATGAACAACGAGAAATAAAAATTACAGGTAAGCCATCAAATAATGAGGAAGATCCACAAAAGCGTGGGGCAATTTTTAGGGATGAACGTCTACAATTGGCCAAATTGAGTAGTTTTGTATTCTAAAGAGAAACATTGTCTCCTGTGGCTGGAGGAGACAAAGAGCTGGTCCTAGTTCACCAATTAAGGAACCACAGCAGCCTAAGCAATAGCAATCAAATCGCATGTCAATCTAGAGAACAAGTATACTGAATAGTTATTACGTGCAAGTATCTACATACATACATGTATTTATGAATGATGCCAAGCCCCACAGTATCTAGTCTTCTTGCGCATGTTCATTCTTCTTTCTCTTCCCCTCTTACTGCCTGCCTTCCCTTCTTTCTTCCTTGAACAAGGTACGTAAGCAACATAAAATAAAATTCTCGTGGTCACTCGGTTAGTACTCGGTATTTCAACAAGAGAATACGCTGTGTTGTGCAAGGCAATCTCAACATTGCTTATTCCGTTTTTGTTAAACCACAGAATAACTAGTGCTGTCCCTGGCCCCTTTCTTGGCCTAATCCACGTATCCAGTCCACGCTTTTTGGCTTGGAAAACTAGATTCATGATTTAGCCTTTGTTGATTGTACTTCGCTGCGTTAAAGGCACTCCAAACATGCAAATTCAGTCTTGAAAAAAGAGTCCAAGGGACAGGCAGCGTAGATAACATGTAAATAGTCAAGGTTCCCATACATATTTGGCACTGGATAAAAGAGTGGAGATTTATTGAGGGCCACCAAGATACCCATCAGGTCGTCTTTCTCAGCCTAATAAGAGTAGAAAAAGCAGACAAACTTCGTCAAGCCATTCTTGCTGGTCTCTCCTATCCCTTTCTTTACACATCAACCCTCACCCCTTGCCCCTAGTTCTTTTTGTCCTTCTTAACCTCTTTTTATTCTTCAATCTGGACTCCCATGATTCATAAGCTCGTAGTACCCCAGCTTCCACTCTATTTTATCCCCGCCCTCGCATCTATTCGTCACTCTCCATCTTCCAGGGAAAATACCATCATCTTTTCTCCCCCTCCCCTTTTACTCGCCAAAGTGCTTGTGTGCCACGTTTTCTCTCCGTGCGCACCCTGACCGACTGCTGGTACGCTTGCAACAAATCGCCTACATTTTACGAATCGCTTGAAGTAGTTTATTTGGCAAGCATACTTGTGGTGGTTTGACTCCTTTTATTTTATTCTCTGTTCTCATTCGCGCTACTGACGAGTTTCCCTTCGTCACGTTGTGCATGTTAGCTTCTTTGAGCCTGCTCACCCAGCCGACATGACTGCGACGTTATCCTCTCAATCACAATCCCCTCGATACGACTCTTCCCATCGTTTACCCAAACAATCTCGGCCTCATCATCGGCGTTCTGGCTCCGGATCTGACATCCAGGTTCCCGCTAGTCCCTCTAACTCTTCAAAACATCATTCTCGTCGACCGTCTGTATCTCGCTCAGGCTCTGAACCTCGTCCCCAACAAGATTATGCGCATTCTTCTGGAAGTGTAACTCACGCCAACAGATCTATTCCCAACAATCGCCCTCCCCTTAGTGAACACGGCCGTCCCCATCGCCGTACTAGCTCCAAATCAGACCAAAAGCAGCATCATCGCAAGTCTCTCGAAATGCCTGAAGCTACCCCTATCGCTACACCATCCAATGGTGCTCCCCCTAACTCGGGCTCCGAGAGTCGCTCCGGGCATCACTCTTCCTACCATCACTCAAAACCTAGTAAATCCCGTACAAGTATTCCTACCGCCTCCGGTAAATGGATTTTAGGGAAGACAATTGGCGCCGGAAGTATGGGCAAGGTGAAGCTGGCCAGGAAAGAAGAAGGTGGCGAACAAGTAAGTCTTGTCCAAACAGAAATAGCTCATAATAGCCGATGTTGTTATGACTTGTGTATTCGTGACTGGAACTGAAACACTAACAATCAGTCACCCAATTTTTAGGTTGCCTGCAAGATCATCCCTCGCGGCTCAACCGATGAAAACCATCAAAACAAAGCCGACAAAGAACGCGCTGACCAATCCAAGGAGATTCGTACTGCTCGTGAGGCAGCCATAGTTACACTTTTGTACCATCCTTACATTTGTGGCCTCCGTGATATGGTGCGTACCAACTATCATTGGTATATGCTTTTCGAGTATGTCAATGGTGGTCAGATGCTAGACTATATCATCTCCCATGGAAAACTCAAAGAAAAGCAAGCCCGCAAATTCAGTCGGCAGATAGGCAGTGCTTTAGATTACTGCCATCGAAACAGCATCGTTCATAGAGATCTCAAAATTGAGAACATATTAATCAGCAAGACTGGCGATATCAAGATCATTGATTTCGGCCTGAGTAATTTGTTCTCTCCTCGGCATCACTTGCGTACCTTTTGCGGAAGCCTCTACTTTGCTGCCCCCGAGTTACTTCAAGCACGCGCCTATACAGGCCCCGAGGTTGATATTTGGAGTTTTGGAATTGTGCTTTATGTCTTGGTTTGCGGGAAAGTCCCTTTTGATGACCAAAGTATGCCTGCTCTGCATACTAAAATCAAGAAAGGTGTTGTCGACTATCCGAGCTGGCTTTCTAGTGGTACGTTTCCCTTCCCTGACAGAATTTACACTGCAAACTAACTTCCGTTGCTAACCTGATTTAAATTATCTAGAATGTAAACATCTTATGTCTCGAATGCTCGTTACCGACCCCAAACAGCGCGCTTCTATGCAAGAAGTCTTGACCCATCCGTGGATGATGAAGGGGTATTCAGGACCCCCAGAGAGTTACCTTCCTACTCGTGAGCCTTTAAAGCTCCCTCTTGACAATGACGTCATTAACGCTATGACTGGATTTAACTTTGGCCCTCCGGAAGTTATTAAAAGCCAGCTGATAAGAACAATTGAGTCTGAGGAATACCAGCGGGCTGTCCGTTTATACCAGCGGGATCGTGAAGTTCCTCAAGCTAAAGACAATGAAAAGAAGCGTGGCTTTGGCTTTGATTTCTATCGGCGAAGGAACTCTGCCAATAGTCGAGACACCCTCATGGTTCCAAGCTCCGAGGCATTACAACTTGGCAATGATCCCCTTAATGCCTTTAGCCCACTAGTTTCGGTCTATTATCTTGTTCGTGAAAAACGAGAACGCGAAAACCCCACTGGAAAAAGTACAGTCGACATCACTACGCAATCAGCTAAAGACCCACTCATGGAAATTGCGCCTCCTCAGGCTGCTTACACTAATACATCTACTTACGAGATGCCTGGTGAAGCTGCTACTGGCGGTAGAAACCGTCCTCGTGCACGAACCCATGGTGAAGATGATGTGCCTGAAGCCGTTTTAGCTGCGCGCAAAACACCCATATCTCCTACCGCACAACCATTGACAGATACCAGACTTGAGCCCCCCAAGAAAGAGGGTGGCGCAGCGGGTCTGCTTCGGCGCTTCAGCGCACGGAAGCGACGTGAGCCTGAAAGACTTGATAAGGATCGTTCCCATCCTCCTGTCGTTCAAGTGCATTCTCCAGCACTTGTTTCCCCTTCCACCCCCCGCAAAAGTTTTAGTATCCGCCGTGGACGCCGCGATGAGCGTGAGGCTCCTAGCACTGGGGCTCAGCCACGTGCTGGCACAAGCCAGCCTCAGCATAGTGCCTTGTTGAGCCCACCACCATCTGCTGGTGGTCTCCCAAACACCGGTTCTAAGCGGTTAGGACGTTCTACGAGTGTCAACTCAGCAGAAATGAGACGACGGATTTCTCACCGCACTCACAAAGAGCCTCCAATGGATAGTAGCTCGGAGCATCCAAGCAATCGTGCAAACCCTACCGTTGAACGAAGATCCCAACCAATTTCCCGATCGACATCGGCACGCGTACCTCATAGTAGCAGCCATAGCCGCATCGAAAATTCTCAACAACGCCGCATACGCCGTGATGAACTCCGAGAAGCCAATGTTCCCGAAGAGACTGATCAAGAAATAATGACTCGTTTTGGTGCCTCAACTGAACGTCTAGATGACTCTGAACTGGCAAAGCCTGTATATCTCAAGGGCCTTTTCAGTGTCTCTACCACTTCTACTAAATCTGTACCTGAAATCCGCACCGAGATCAAGAGGGTTTTGAAGAAACTAGGCGTGGAATACATTGAAATTAAAGGTGGTTTCAGTTGCCGCCATTCTCCAAGCATTGATTTGAAAGGTGTCGTTGATGCGCCTGTTAGTCCCAACCAACTGGGCCACAGACGACGCTTTAGTTTTGGTACTCTACGTCCTGGTGAACGTGATGAAGGGCGTGATGGAAACCGCAATTCACCCCGAACGCCCGGCCATGCACTGGCAGATCAGAGCTACTCCAATTCCGACATATCTACCGAAAGCTTATCTCGTGATCCAGCTCCTTCTTCACGTCGTCCAGTGGGTGAAACGTCAACACATGTTCAGAGCGATCTTGGTGGTAGCATGATGTTGGAATTTGAGATCTTCATTGTCAAGGTTCCACTTCTCTCCCTTCATGGTATCCAGTTCAAAAGAATGACCGGCAATACTTGGCAGTACAAAAACATGGCAGAACAGATTCTCAAGGACATCCGATTCTAGATTTCCTCGCCGAATACCCTGTTTTCCCTTGCCTATCCCGTCTGTACAGCGTTGATAACACCTTGCATTTGCATAAGCCTACCATTAATTTATTTTATTTCCGTTCCAACCTCTTACCTTTATGCTAAATATCTAAACCAGAGTCTCTACCTTAACAATAGATACACAAAAATTTTTCATGTTTCTAGGTTCCTTCAGGTTCTTACGTGCATTGTTCATGTGAGTTTGTATACCAAGCACAATTAGAGACATCATAGCGCACTTCCTTCATTAGAAAGCATCATTAACCCTAATGACTGACAAGGCTCTTGCTTCTTAACCCAGCTTTCGGCCTTGAATCTGTGGCCTTAAGAAAATTGCCATTCTTGTAGCCTTCTCTTTTGCACTTGTTCATTTTTAGTCACAAGGCTAACAGATAAACAACTTTCTTGTGGCGCTGACCTTTCAACCAAGTCCAAGACCCACGATGCATTTTCTTCGTCTTTCACATTCCACATTTGCCCGATAATCTCTTTCGGTCAGCCACACAAACTTGAGAACCCATTAATTGCCTCACTTACCGAACACGAAGTAACCACTTCCCCGCTAACCTACGACTCTCCCTGTATCGTCTATCTTTTATTGCATTTATTATTACACCTCACTTGCCTTGTGGTATCTGTCCCTACGATTACGAGTGCTACTTGATTGAATCAGCCTCGAACATAGATTCCGAATATAGTATCGTATTGGCCTCGAAAATACATCAATATTCAAGATACCCGGCCCAAAACGAAAACTCTCTGGCTTAACTTCATCTTCACGATTCGTGTCCTCACTTGCAACAAACAGGGTAACGACCAGTATTTTGTACTCGAAACGCCACTATTCTAATCAGCCACACAAGCCCTACTTCTAAGATGATACCCGCAGCCCACGTCTATCAGCACCACCAATTCCACGCACAACCCGAGTCTTCGTGGATGCAGCAACAGACCCAACAGCAACAGCAGCAGCAACAGCAGCAGCAACAACAACAACAGCAGCAGCAGCAGCAGCAGCAACAACAACAACAACAACAACAACAGCAACAACACTTGGTGGCTGCTGCTGCATCTGCAGCACAGCAGCAACATTTCAATCGGCTGGCAAATCATGGACCTATGGTTGGCATCTCGAATACTCATGTGCATGAAACTGGTCATGAAATGGTGGTTTCAGAGGATAACAGAAGAACGATGTCATTCATTGCGGATCTTCTCAATGAAAACACACGGGAAGCTGCTCTTTTGGAACTGAGCAAGAAAAGAGAGCAGGTCCAGGAACTTGCTCTTATTCTATGGCATTCATTTGGTGAGTATCCAAGGAAGCGTACTCTATAATTGAACTGAAATAGATATAACTAACTTGAACATTAGGTGTAATGACATCTCTTCTACAGGAAATTATTTCAGTGTACACTCTTCTTAGCCCCTCGCAGTTGACAGCTGCTGCCTCTAATCGCGTTTGCAATGCTCTAGCGCTTCTTCAATGCGTTGCATCTCATAATGAGACACGAACTTTGTTCTTGAATGGTAAGTCTTGCGATATTCTAGGTAGATGGCACATACTTTGGCCTACAACACCATGGTCCAATCATGGTAGCTAATTACTCAAACATTCCACATAGCTCACATACCCCTATATCTTTACCCCTTTCTAAATACAACCTCCAAATCTCGACCCTTCGAGTATCTCCGGCTCACGTCACTGGGTGTGATTGGCGCTCTAGTCAAGAACGACTCATCGGAGGTAATCAACTTCCTGCTTACAACGGAGATTATCCCCCTCTGCTTGAGAATCATGGAGACCGGCTCGGAACTGAGCAAAACTGTAGCCATTTTCATCGTGCAAAAGATCCTTTTGGATGACAATGGCTTGAACTATATTTGCGCCACATACGAGCGCTTTTATGCGGTCGGAACTGTTCTGAGTAACATGGTAACCCAGCTTGTTGAGCAACAGACAGCGAGACTGTTGAAACATGTTGTCAGATGTTTTCTTAGGTAGGATGGATGGTTTACCATATGCAAAGCTTGGTGTTCAAGTAGCTAATCTGTTTCTTTTGTTCGTTTTGGATCTAGACTTAGTGATAACGCACGGGCTCGAGAGGCTCTCCGTCAATGTCTCCCCGAGCCTCTCCGAGATGCCACATTTTCCGCCGTTCTGCGTGACGATGCGGCTACTAAACGATGCCTTGCCCAACTATTAATTAACCTTACCGACCCTAGCATTGAGCATGGTGCGGGAGCCCACAACATATAGTCTATCCTAGGATGACCGATGCTACTGGAGGAGCTTCCGTAATCTTTCTTCCTGGAAAGAAGCCAATTGCTTATGTGCATCAGCACGCCAAGGGCTATCTACGAGCTCTGTGAAATACTTCGGGGGCTGCAGACTATTTGGCGACATAAAATCGGGTATTCATTTGCACGTACGTGCATTTTAGGTCGGAGTGTCATTGTTGCATGGAGTTATAGAGTGTTATCATCTTTCGTCGTTTACAAATCTGGGGTTGGTTGCAAGTGTGTCATTTGGGTGTTGGTGGCATTATCTTAACGCTTCGATGAGGATGGATAAACATTCCGTCTTAATCTATGATTGAGTCCTTCGCTAAAAGATATATATGCATAGTCATGTATCCCATGTGCTACAGCGTGTTTTATACACTAACGAACACGCAAACATACGTCAAGGGAAACTGGGGTTTATAGCGCGAGCATTGTAGGAAGTATAGAAAGGAGAACTATGTATTCTACTTGGGTAACGCGTGAGTTGACGAATCCTGTTTAGTGTAGATGTATGCTTGGTTTGTGTGCACATCATAAATGAGGCATGATAAAGCATTGGCAGTTGGGAGGTATCCTGCTCTCACGCACTTCAATATCAGCTTCTCCTCCTTTGGCTTTTGTAGCTGTATGCTTCGAGAAACGCGAGTTTGATCTTCTGTACTTGGCCATCAATTTATCTACCGGTTTAGACCTGTTCGCCTTGAGATGTCAAATTGAAAATTTGGGCAAGAGCTATGTACCATCAAATCGCAACGAACCTTGTAGAGGTTTCGTGAGAGATCAAGGAAATGAAAGGACGAATGCTTAAGCAGACAATAATGTAGTTAGAACTTTAGGATAAATCCGATGGGTGGTGGTATATTCAGGATGTAGGAGGGGAGAATCGAAGAAATCAGAGGACACAGGGTCAGAGGTCAGAAAGCGAGAGGTCAGCGGTCAGCGGCCAGGAACCACTAGGAAAACATGGCGTAAGACTGACATATTGCCGGCAAGAAGACGGGCAAGCGAGCGATGTGAGGGGAAAACTTCAAATATTATATATCATATCAGATTAAATCAGCCTTGTATCACTCGAAGTTGGTGAGGCCTGTTCAAACTTTATGGTTGAACTATAAACAATGGCATTATCACATGGTAGAAGGAATTCAATCGCAAGGAACTCTGTGTCCAAGGCCGCATATTATATGGCTCGGTGAAGAGCGGTGCGACTCCATGGGAGCCTCGTTAAAACTTGCCAAGGGCAGAGAAGACAGTATGGACATGAGCAGCCTAAAAAAATGGCTTGGTGCTAGGGTCAACATTGTACACAACAGGAGGCCTGCCCACCCACCTTTTTTCACTTGTATTTGTATTTGCGTATCTGTCTAATTCTTTTCAAGCCTAGCTCAACTACGATAGCGGGGCACATGACAATTGCGGGCTCCATAGCGGAGACTTGCAAAGTGCATATGCAAGTGAGATGGCACAAGATGAAGAGGGTCATGTAATTTAGTACAATACAGCTGGCCGGAAAGAGTGCCAAAAGAATCGCCTCTTGCCATCCAACTTGGCAAAGGTTCGCGTTTAAATGTGTAGCGCATAAAGCTGGCATCTGATGGGAAAGGTCGAAAAATGAGAGAAAAGAAAATAAAACAGAAAAGAAACAACAAAGGAAAAAAGAAAAAAAGCCTGACAAGATGCGGGCGGCAGAGGTAGACGTGTTATTTATTACCTTGGACCAAAAACGTCTCTTTGCTTCGAACTTGGCCTTGGGTCAGAAGACTTTCCGTTCACCGGTTGCAGGGGTTGAGCGAGGTCTTTGCAAAGTGATTGGTGGGGGGAGAGAGGAGCTCTGAGGCGGGAGGATCAACGGCAAGATGAGGCAAGGGCATGGGCTGTTTCAAGTCATAGATACACACCTCGCTAATCTATTTAGACTCCACGGGCGGGACATTCATGTTCTATCTACTCTTGCCTATGTTCCCTATGGAAGTTGCAGTAGACAGTTCCAGTGTAGTAAAGTAAAACAGGGTGATTGCTATGTACTTGATCCCTTGTTCCATCTCCATTTCGTATGCATTGCTGGACTTATCTCTTCGCCATATTTCCTGGATGCTTTGACCTTGACGCTACCGACGTTACTTCTGTTCTTTTTATTTATCTGATGCTATCGTTGTGAACCTTGGCGTACGATGGCAGCATATGCATATAAAGTCGGTCTGGCACATACAAACACGCCGCATAACTTGCAACAAAGGAGGGAACGGTCAGCTAGTGAGCTGTACATATTTGCGGCCACTACTCGGAAACATCCAAGTGCCTATGTGTTGTTGTTTTTATTTAAAACAACATCCTCACGCAACAGAAAGTAAAGACAAGTGGAGTGAGTCGTCAGTAGGCGATCAGGCGTGGGCGTTGCTGCATAGGAGCATAACTATGTACGTACATCCATGGATAGTATTGTAGACGGAGCACTTCTATTCGTCGCTAGAGACGCACCAGCGCCGGGCTATCCCCAAGATTCCCCGCGGCGTGCTATCACGTTATATCATAGTGATTGTCTTAAAGCTGGCCCACTAGCACTAGACCTAGGCCCAACCACCGCCCGTTGGAGCGTTAAGCCAAGATAGCGCTGCCTTCTGCGTATTTGATGTCTAGGGGGCAAATCACCTACCTGCCTGGTCTTGGTCTAGGCCTTTCCATAGCTAGCCCATCTCCATTCCACTTTTCCCTAGCTCTTGTTACATCATGATGAGTGCTAGTGCTACTATTCTCCTCGAAGCTCTATCCCCACTTACCTACAATAGCTTGTCGTCTATCGATGGTTTCTTTTGGTGAGCTGGCATAATACAACGTCAGGAAGACTATGCATGGCATCGCCAGTGAAAACGAAAAAAAAAAGAAGGGGAAAGAAGAAAGAAGAAGGAGCAACGTGATAATGACACGATGTTATTAAAGTCTCTAACCGATGTACATTTTTTGTGCTTTATTCATGGTGAAAGCAAACCAACGGAAGCCGCTTAGCTAGAGAATGGCGACTTGCCCCCTCCTAGCTCCATACAGGTCAAAATGGATCTACTTGACAGTAGTAGGATAGGCAAAATAAACATACGGGATTGAAAAAGCTGCCATGTGATATGAAGTATTGCTATGTCTTGTGTCTTGTTTCGTCTCGTTCATCGTTGGCTTTATCTCACGTAGATATAAAATACAGCTACTGCAAAATACCAAAGCACAAACAAACGGCAGGCTTGGTTTTGGCCCCCTCCCCACTTCCTCTCCGCCCCACTTCCTTCCTACCCTTCTCAACCTTTTTTAGTTTTCCCCATCTCTCCCCTGTCCTCTTCTTTTCTGTGGCAGACACGGAATCCAGATCAGCGGATACGAGCTGGGCCAACAACAGGCCGTGCAGAAGAAAAGCCCCACTTTGAAGACCTGAGAGGCCTGTTATAGTGATCTAGAAGACTTTATTTACTTACCTACACAAGAAAATAGGAGGGGGAAGCAAACAAACGGGGAAAAGGGAATAGAAGAGAGGAAAAGGAAGAGGAAAAATTAAAAGAATGGTAGCAAGTGGGGAGAGGGCGAAAAAAGAGGAGCGATGGCAAAAAAAAAAAAGAAAGTGCCCAAGAAAGGTGGGCGTCGGTAAGTTAATTCATCATAAATTGATACAAAGAAACAACTCAATAGGGTCATTTCCTCGTAGGATCTATCAAGACACAAACCACAAACGCGCAAGTTTCCGCAACTAAAAAAACTATCCTAGAGGCAGGAGAGAAATGCAAGTGAAATACCCTTCGCACTTTTATTCAAACTTGTCAGCACTTTCTTTTGAGGCGAGGTCGATGTGACGTTCCTAGAGAACTTGCCTTCTGCAGCAAAAGAATCGCTACTGATCAATGTATCATGCTCTCGTCTTCTTCTACCTCTCTACAATCAAGACCAACTTGTATGTGTCTTGGGAAAATAGATTTGCAAGTCTCTACCTACTTCTGTCTTTCTTTTTTGTTGGTCTGACCAAGGGCTAGCTTCCCCACTTCTGCCACCCTGTTATTTTTGATACTTGAGCACACAATTTGTTCTTGCCCTCTCTCTTTCCTTCCCCTCTCCTTCTCTTCCTTTCTATGCCATTCGCTCCCCATAGCTTTGTTTCCCAACTCCCGTGTTCCTTCCTTCCCTCCCTTTCTCCCAATCCAACTAGACTTGAGGCCGGCGACTTTTCTAGGATTGATGGCCATTGGTCCAGGCATCACACACACATCACGCACATCACGCACACTGCCACATACTACTACTACCGTTGTCCCCATGTATCTCTGTTCGCCCTCCCTTCTCCTAATTAGTCGGGCACATTACACTCAAGACTTGTAATCGTCGCTGCAATGCGCTTGCAGCAACCTGTGACTAAGCCTTTTCACCCTACAAGTGTTCATTGGCTTGATAGGAGGGCACTGGATACCATAAGTATGCCTTTTTAGGCACCAGCCCTCTTCAAGATCTTTACGGCATCCATCTTGGCCCTTTTCTCGGCCATTAGTACTGTGACACCAAGTGCTTATCTAGCTATCTCAGCAAGTACCTACGTAGCTGTGGCTTTCGTTGATTTCATGTTGGAGAAACTTGGGAAGATGTGATATACACCTGCCCAGACTCAACCTTGAGGTGAGTGTGATGCAGCACTGAGCCAAGCCGGACCGGGATTTCCGCATGTTTCCCCTCGCTTTTGCCCTTCCTTGAAAATTTGCTGCGAGTTCTTTTCCTTTTTCTAAGGATATTGCATTGCAGCTTGTTTATGACTTTTGAAATCAGACCACACCTTGGTTAACACACATAATTACATACAGGTGTACATACTTTATTTTAGTCTGTTACGCTAAAACTCCCTTCCCCGCTCAACGTTGAAGAGATTGGCCCGCTGGGCAGACATTACGTACTGACTAGTCCATTTCCGTTTTTCAACAAGTTAGATGCGAGTGCATCCCCATCCCTAAAGCTGCTGCAACGAGCCAACCCAAATGAAAAAGAATACACTCGCTGTTTCATCATCATACGATGTCTATTCGAGCTTGCTGGGCTAGAAACAACGAGAGATTCGGCTTTCGAGTCTAATATGTCCATCTTGGGAGGCCTTCCAAGCGGCTGTGCTATGCACTTGGGTTATCTATAATATGCCTGCAAACTTGTATTCAGGCAGGACAGGCAGGACAGGCAGGGCAGGACACGCATTCACGCCCACACGCCCACGCTCACACGCTCGATACTACCCCGTGTGTCACGCAAAGAAAGATAAAACGAAGCCTCCACACCCAGACAAGAAAAGGCCTAGAAGGCTATGCTGACAGTTGACATAAATAAGTGCGGGGAGTTGATGACTGTCGAAGCCAAATGAAGGTGCTCTTTTTGCCTATGTCTTGAAGCTCCATCGAAATCCGCAATGACACAATTGCTACACAAGGGGAAAAAAAGATTTTATGAAGATTCGTCGCCTGTATAGCCGCTCCACATTAGCGATTCGGTCTAGGCCTTGGAGTTTTTCTATTACGGCCAGCAAATCTATAAGCACTCTACCCTGTGTTGAGGTTGATAGATAGGGTGGACATCCGCTTATTTCATGTACCTGGGAAAGGAAGCGAGGTGGGTTTTTACTTACTACACGCGCATTCTTTCTCGTCTGGGACTGGATTCAACTGGGGACAACGCTGGCTGTGGAAGCGAGTAAACAACTAGACACAGAGCTTCTACAATTTTAAATGAGATCTTCCCCATGTGTCAAAGAGGTATCGACATGACTTGCAATCCCTTTTCTCCTGTAGCATGTGCCAATCTTTTACGGCAGGGCAAGTAGCGCTCCATCAGACAAACAAAAAGAAAAGAAGAGAAAAACAGAATTAAAAAAACGCCCAAGACAAGTCAGGAGGAACGCGTCGGCGATTTCTTGCTCTTTTGGGCATACTTACAAAGCTTCCTTTTCCTCTCTGTTGGATGTGTTGGATGCCCCCCTGCCCCATGCCCTCCTGCCTGGATTTTCCTAGCTTTCTTTGCCTGGCCTGTTCTTTCCTGGCTTTGTCACTAGCACTCAGTTTTGTCATGAGCTCTAACAGAGAAGCAGGAGTGGCTGTATTAGTTTCCCGTATTTTCCACCCCCCACAAGACCTGCACCAAACAAGTTAATCATGGAGTGCCCAATACTAATAATCTGGATACAACCTAGTGGCAATCAGTTATCAACAGAGTAAGTAGGTACTTCTACATAGCGCTTGCTGTATAAATATCTAGCCAACCTGACCCGTTCCCCCTTCTCCTACAGCCTCTTTCCATGTAATCATACTGCCTTCTTCCTCAGCATTACTCATAGCACCGGCAGGAAGGTGCATATAATTATCGAGGTCAAGCTCTTTCCTTCTTCACACTGGGAACTTATTCTGTCTTCCATAATCTTCACTATCTATTCCTGTATTCTTTTTTTACCCTTTTATTTTTTTATTTTTTTCGCCATCCTGACTCTTAATACTCTTGTCACTCCTATAGTTCTCATATGCTGGTTTGTGGGGGATATTCTTGATGGCTCATCAACTTTCTACTCCTTCTGGTCGGTTACCTCCTGTCCACTCACATACACATCTTCACTCCGCATACCGGGCACCACTGGCCCCAATCAGACCCCCAAACATGTCGTCTCTCTCCGGCTCTCAGAGGCCAGCATCGCCTCCATTTAGTACCGCCGTCCACTCCAGCAGCGCCTTTTGTCCCGAAGCTCGTCCTGATGAGGATTGGACCAAAGAGTCAGATCTCGCAACTCGCCGTCGCTTGCAAAATCGCATTGCTCAGCGCAATTATCGTACGTTTCAAACATACAAACTTTAGTCCATGTGCACAAATATAAGAAAATATCACTAACTTCTATTGCTACATAGGCAAGCGGAAGAGAGAAGAAAAGCTGGAAACTGATCGGCGCAACAGTGGGGAAGCCCAAGATAGCCACTCTTTAGAGCAGGCTGAGAATCGGCCCCGGCGGCGATCGAAACATACTAGAACGCCTTCTCAAAGAGATGAGCGTGATAATCTAGGCCATCCAGATGGAGTTTTGCCTGGCTTGGCATCTACCTTTGCCGCCAGCTCAAGAACAAGATACCCATCTCCACCTGGCAACATATCAAGCAACATCAACTGGACTGCCACAAATTATGACACTCCCATGCCCGCTGTATCAGCATCGACATTCCTTCCTGCTCCATCGTCCTATTTACCCCATGGAAATATTAGTTTCTCCCAAGCCAATCACTCTGCATATAACGCGACTCCAGGACTTGCAGGTCAATCGGCTTTCTTTGGCCATGCTTCTCCAGAAAGTACAATGCATGCACACTCACCGCCTCCTCCTGGAACAAGTGAGCATCTTCTTTCGCCTAACCTGGCTAACTCAAGTCCGTCTCCCACCCATCAGTACGCTACACTATCCGGGTCCTCTCAGGTTGGGTCACCTCCTGTTTACGATAGCAACGTCGAGTATAGCTATGACATGGGCTCCTCTGTATCAAGCCAGTACCGACCACAATACCATGGCCAGAATTACAACTCCTCCTACGGGATGGCATCTGTCCCGCTAGCTTGTGTCCCGCGAGGACCATCCAACTTTTATACGCCTCCAGACATGATGTGAAGCTCGTAATCAGTGTCGTCACTACTTTACCCAAAAGTTTCATATCTTTATTCTCGCGCAAGGTCATTATTTCAAATCACCCGACTTGTCGTCTTTTTTAAGCTCTTGACTTATCTCAAGCTCTGCTAGTTTCGCTTCGGCGTTAGCGCGGGGCTATCGTTCCACTTTATTGACTGTTTTCATTCGCTTGTCCTGGGATGTGGGTTTCACCACAGTTCTAGGGAATTGTCTTTCTTTTTTTTTTTTAAAATTCCCATGTTGTTTTATAGTTACGTGGTTCCAGTCCATCTCGAGATTCCGTTCTATAAACTTTCATTTTCGTTCAGAATGGCTATAATGTTCATTGAGTGGGACGAGTGAACAGACAAACAACAAATTGATACGTAGGATCTACATCAAATATCAGCTCATGGGTTCATAGTAAAAAGGAGGTATCTAGTATTAGCGGTCGCTTGTTATGTTCTATCATCGAAAGGCCAATCTAATAATACAAATCTCTAATCATGTTGAAACCCAAGAAGCACTGAAACAGATTGATCACAACCTTACTATTTAAACCACATGCTGATCATATATTTTATTCTGTTTGACCCATGTATGGTATACTGTTATTTCTTGTAATACAAGCCGACAACTTCGGTAAGGTCAAGCTCACTTATCAAAATGGTTTTGACAGGGAAACGTCACATTGCATTCATGTAATTTGGTATGGGATGTTGAGGCATGGACATGAAAAACAGCCTGTACAACCAAAATTGAGGACAATAGCGATGCCATCACACAGTGCGCATCACGTGACTTCATTGACTTTGGTTGCACATAATATGTCATCTTTAGCCCCACATTTATGGCTGGAAAACATCCAACTTGTCTTGACGGGTTTGCGAAATTCATCACCAAAAACAATTGTCGCGTACAAACTCTCTACTTCCTCCTTCTTTTCCCACATTATTCACCTCGTACTATTGCACGACATTTCCGATTAGAAATATAGGCTGCGACAAAAACCATCACCTCCCTTTAACGTTTATTTCTATGTCTAATCAATCTGAACTAGAGCAGGATCGCTTGCTCTATCAAGAACAGGTGTGTTAACCTATGGCTTTTGTTTTTCGTACAACATCTGCAAACTATCTATCTACTAACAGTGTATTACAGCTCAATCTAGTTGAATCGCAACTTAAGGAAGATTCAGATAATGGCGAGCTAAAAGGCTTGAGAGAAGAGTTGACTCAAATCATATCCTTTCTTAATGAATCATTGGCTGAGCTGAAACCCAAGGAATCGCAACCTGCTACTACCCAGACTATCTCCACTTCCGCTTCTACAGGCCCTAAGAAGACCGTCCTGACGACCCAAACAATCGCTGCTGTACCAGCGGCGAATCACACAGATGATGAAATAGCTACCTATCGAGTCAACGACACCGTTTTGGCCCGCTGGGTCTCGGGCGACCGAGGCTTTTACCCTGCACGAATCACCTCGATCACAGGCTCAGTTACCGCTCCAGTATACACAGTAAAGTTCAAGAGCTACGATACATCAGAGACTCTGCGTGCACGCGACATTAAGCCGTTTAGCAATAAGCGTAAGGCTGACGACACAATTATCTCTGATAGCGCGCCCGTTTCTACAACATCCGGCTCTTCTACACCTGCTGTTCAATCTCCATCCACTTTTTCGCCTATCCCCAATGCCCCTGGAGCCTCGGCTGCTACCGGAACCGTAGTTTCAGCGGCAGCAAGTTTATATCCAGACCAGGTTGCTAGGATGCGTGCCGAAAAGGGCACTTTGGATGACGAAGATAAGCCTCGTAAGGCTAAGAAAATGAAGGCTAACAAAGAACTGGAGGCGGGAAAGTCGAAATGGCAGGAGTTTCAGACGAAGTCTAAGTTTGGAAAGACGCAGAAGAAAGACAGCATGTTCCGAACTCCCGAAGGCGTGAATGGCCGGGGTAAGTCTTTTTTGAATCTCACGAACATGATTGTGGGGCCCGTAAAATGTGCCAGTTGATCTGATTTACTGATACTTTTTCTAGTTGGATTTACCGGGTCTGGAAAGGCAATGCGCAAAGACTCAGCAAGAACACGACATGTGTATCAACCCGCAGACGATATGGATTAGCTTGTGATGGTGTCTTACAGCCATCACTCGTTTCATGATATAGTGTAGCTGGAGTTTTGTAGAACTTTCTTCTTTTTGGTTTGGATTGCTTTTGTTACACACTACTTCGGCAACGCAACACATATTTTTGTCATACTAACACTATTGCTCTTTATCCCGTTCCCCCGCAAACAAGGTACTCCTTCTGCATCTATGGATCAGACATGACGATAGGATGGACATGTATAGCTCGGAATTTAGGGCTGTTGACCTGTCATAAGAACATCACCTTCAAGTACTTATTTTCAATCCATTTATTATTTAGCTCTAAGAATTAAATGAAGTTTCTTTTTTTTTAGCTTGACCCTTGATCGTTAACTCAGTTCATGAGGCCAATCTTGGCTGCGATTCTCTCGGCAATTGAGAAAAAGGCTTGTGACCTACCGTTCTCGGTATCTACAGCTACGGTAGGCCGCCCAGTGTCTGCATCATGGCCTATAGCTTGATCAAGGGGTATATCACCCAAAAAATCCACCTGGTGCTCCTCGCAAAGAGCACCCATTCTCTGGTTGCCACCAAACACATGAGAGTCATGATGACAATTAGGGCATGTGAAAAGGGACATGTTTTGGACCATACCGAGTATGTTGACGTTAGTCTTTTTAAACATGTTGATGCCCTTCAGTGCGTCCTTAACTGCAAGAGTATGGGGAGTAGATACTATCACAGCACCTGCAAAAAGGATCTGTCAGTAAACACACGCGCACGCACATCCAACTCCCCATTCTAGCGCATGATTGGATAATGGGGTGACGCACCTTCCAGGACTACCTGTTGCGTGATCGTAAGCTGAGTGTCACCGGTTCCCGGTGGCAAGTCCAAGACTAGCACATCAAGCTCACCCCAATCTACTTCATGAAGAAGCTGTTGAATAGCTTTGATGACCATTGGGCCACGCCACACTACGGGCTGCTCTTCGCCAACTAAATAGCCCATTGACATCGTTTTGACACCATATCCAGTGAGTGGCACAAGTTGGTTATCTGAAAATCTATGCTGTTAGATACCCTTCAGACGAAATGAAGAAGAAAAAGCCTACACTCGGATAATCGCGGTTCCCCGCCAAGATTGAAAATGGTAGGGATCGAAGGGCCAAAAATATCAACGTCTAGAATGCCTGCTTTGAGACCCATACGGGCGAATGATAAAGACAGATTGGCTAAATTTCAGCTCCATCGTCTGTCAGCAGCTAATCCAACAACACAACATGGCAAGCGACATCTCAGCAGTATGCTTTGCCTATTCTGAACAGACACACACCAGCAATTGTGCTTTTGCCTACGCCACCCTTAGCGGAGGACACTGCGATGACCTTGTTGACGCCCCGGATATTTCTCTTCTTTGGCATTCGCGGCCAATAAGGCGGTGTTCCCGATCGCGGGAGTCCCTAAGGGGGAAAATACACATAAGGCGCGCGTTAATATGAGAGAAATTGTGTACTTGGATTATTCTGTCGGGTCGTACCAATGGATTTTCATGGGCATGCAGCAAAGTGCGATGCAATAGTCTCGAGATCGTCCCATGCATTTTAGGACACCAAAATTACAGCAACCAAAAAACAATGGATGAACGCACTTTTGAGTTTTGAACGCGAGATGCGATAGTATTGATTAGTCAGCTTCACTGAGGGTGTGGTGGTTTTGCCACAAGAATTTCAATTCAGTCCATCTACGTAATTTCCTAGAGCCTGAGATGTGTGTATAGTCACGTGACATGGCACTTCCTATCACTACAGAGATCACCAAAGAGGGACAACTACAGCATTAATGGCAAGATAATTAAAGGCTAAATAAATAGATTTTAATGGACACTATGGACAGAAGAGACTACTGTCCCGTCAGCCAACAGCTCAAATAAAAGAAAAAAGAGAATACCAAGTCAAAAAAGCACAACGGCAATATACACGAACGACAGAAAGGAAAACAAGGGAAGTCCTAACACCATCCATCTTCTTACAGTCCCGTGAGATATTCCGAGTCCAACAAGTCAATTTACCACACTCAATTAACTAACCTTCACCGCGTCATGATGCCTTTGTAATATGCTATGCTAAGGTCAATTGAGTACTTCAGGTGGCCATCCTCCGTGAGAGGGATGGATAAAACACGGTGAAGTAGCGAGTCCTATTGGGATTATGTTAGTATTGTGTTCAATGTGATCAGTGAGAACTGATGAGCTAGTCTTGGTTAACCTACCTGAGAAACCTCAGTAACAATACGAGCGAGAATGCTGCTCATCTCAGACACAGCCGCAGTAACTAAAGCATCTTGGTTGACAGAAGCCTCCTGCATAGCGGGTAGAGTTGACAACATCTTGGTCAGCAAGGAAATCGGCACAGTCTCCTTCTTGGTCTCAATGGTGATTATGGATAGAAAATCCTGGTACACATCTCCACCCAAAGACCAGTTGGGAATGGTATCATGACGATCCTCAAACTCGGCCAGAATTGACGATAACAGCTTGTAGTCTCGCTCAATGATGGCTAAAGGTGCCACCTCTTCTGTGAACCGCTGATGGGCCTCCACAAGTGCACCTGCTCGCAGAAGGCAGTGGACTTCACCTGGGGCATCATGCATGACACTCCGCATATACAAGGCCTGTGATTCCCAAACCCAGGCGGCCGGAATTTTGAATACTTGGGTAAGTGTAATAAACGTATCATCACTCTCAATACCAATCGATCCAGCGTTTTGGGCCAGTTGATCCCGGATTGCCTTGGCACGCGAGTCAGGATTATGTAGATGTAAAAGGACAAACACAGCCTGAAGCCAGCTTCCCTCATTTATCAACTGGGAGGCAAATGAAAGAGTTGCAGAATCGGCCTGAGTTTCACTATTAGCCCCAAATGACAAGTCAGTGACAGATGATAAGGCCTGACCCAACTGCCAGGAGAGTCGCCAATCAAGAGGCGACATCTGAGAGTTTTCAGGGCAAATAACACACTCAAGGCCAATATCAACCCCAGCATGTAGTTTCAGAAGACCCCAAAGAAGATCTTGACGCTGGTCCCGGGCCTTGTCATCCCATAATGGGGCGATGGCCTGCTTGATAAACCATGGCATGGGCAGAGGCTCCAGACCCTGAGAAATGTCATCGTGAAACTTGCGAACTGCTATTGCCAGGCTATCGTTGGGTGACGTGGCATACCAGAGGCGAAGGCCGAAGGCTTGCATCCAGTCCAGAGAAAACTTGGTGGAAATGATAAATGACTCAACACGGTCTTGGGGAGGGACACCCTTGATACCTTCGCACACGCAAACATTGCCAGCAATCATCTCGTATATAGCACGAATGGGCTCTGAAAGCTCTGAAAGCATAATAGCATCTCTCCATCCACTTAGTTGATCACGCATGTCATTCTTAAGAGTTTCGTCAGTGCCAATCAAGGAGACCAAGGTGGCAAGATGAAAGTTCTTGCCGTCAAGAAGATGTTTACAGGCCTCTTGAACACGATGTCCAGCAAGCGACGCAACAGCCTTCATCTCAAGAGACTTGGAAAATGCAGCTTCCGTGGCACATGACGAAGCTACAAGATCAGTCCAAAACGCAGAGAGTTTATCCTTACGATCCCGAAAAGACTCATCTTGGATGGGATCAAAAAGGATGCTGGCAAGGTCCCAAACCAGCTTTTCGTGAGCAGCTCCAGTATCCGAAGTATTCCGATCCTGGAACATTGTCTTAAGCGAAGGTATATCTAGAGAAGCCTTAGGAACGCCATTCAAGATATTGACTTTTGTGTGTCGCATATGGTTATCGAGAAGATGAGCAGCTCGGCCCGCAGAAAGTCTGCCCAGCCGAACCCCGGAAAGCTCATCTGGGAGTCGACGGTTTTGAATCGAGAGAATGCTGTTATCATCGAGGTTCACCGGTCGTAAAGAATTTTGCGCAGGCCGAGTAGACATAACCATAGTTCCATCAGGCCCCCACCGTACTCGAGTTGTGGTGGGGATATTGGTCGGGGCATTGGCAACTTTTGGTTGACGATCAAAAGGCCACTAAAATCAGGCAATGCGTTTTCGTTAGTAAACACATGCTCAAAAAATAAAGGAACAAGCAGAAGAAGGAGGAATACGGTTAGTATTGGAGGAGAACAGGAAGGTAAAAGTAAATGAACTCGTTGCAACATATATTATATGGCTTTTATTAGCACCAAGTCATGTTGTTCTTCTTCCCGCATGGGGTATCTAAACAACGGTGACACTACGCACCTGAACAAAGCCTCGGGGCTGGGGCTGAGGCTTGGACTTAGAGGATGGCCTCTCAAATAAAGAGTTCATCAAATCAATTGTTGTAGCAAAGCCACGGCCTTCACCAATAATTCCCAGGAGCTCGTGTTCCTCCTCCTCAGAGTCCACAACGCCAGATTGTGCAGCCAGGTTCATAGGCATTAGCTCAGCATTGCCATCCCTAAACTGAGCGCGGCACCGCTTGACCGGACTGACGGTCTTCTTGAGCATATCCATCCAGTCATCGCCATCTGTAACCTCAACACGAACAGGGCCAGCAGACATCTTGAGGGCTCGCATACGTGCTCGTAGAACGCCACCACCAGGTGCTTCCTCATCATCACCTAAATCATCATCCTCGCTTTCATCATTGTTCACGTCTTCTTCCATGGCCTCCCAAGAAGCCGACGAGTAGTCTTTAAAGTGCTCCGCAGCATGATGCTTTCCAGTAGTGAGACTCGCCATGTCCTCACCATCAGAAGCGGCATATTCGTCACCAAGGTCACTATCTTCAACAGATAGCATTATTTGATTCGGTCCCGAACCCACGGAGCTAACCCCTAAAAAAGACTGGAGATGAGGCTCATCTCGAGGCCGGGTGTTGGTCGCAGCGACGGAATCAAAAGTTCCAGGCAGGGCTAAACGCTTGTTGCGAAAATCAAATGTGTCATCTGGATCAGAACCAAAAGAATCGCTTGAAGGGCTGAGGATAGAACACTCGCCATCCAAATCAACTTGATTTTTGGGAGCTAGGACGGTTCCAGTAGACTCGGAAAACTCAGTAGCATCAGCATCAGACTCATCTTCGTCATCTAGACCATAAGTCGTGAAATGCTCAACGGAGAAAACCCAAACGCCAGATTTCGAATCATATTCCTCAAATTCAGTATCAACAATGCGACGAAGGCGGTCCACATGCTTAGCAATACGTTTCTCATCACGTGTGTCTCTCTTACCACGAGGCCACGACTGCTCAAGAGTAATGCGAGCAGGGACATTTAGGCCTCGGCCCATAGGAGGCTTTTTCTCCGCAATAGGGTAAACAGTGGCAGAGCGGGTCTCAAGAATGACAATGTTATCAACTATGTCATCAATGTCGATGTTACTGAGATCAACCGGGACCTTGAATTGAACCTGGCCAACATTTTCACGGCCAACAGTGAAGTCGACGACGCTCTGGCGCTGAAGGCGGTTCATGCTGGAAAGCTCCTTCATCGATGGGGACATCCAATACTGACCCGGAAGGCTGTCCTTACCAGTATTAGGGGTAGGCACTGGTGAGCCAATCTCTTCTTCATGAACGATGGCGAGTTCATTGCCCTTGACAGAATCGTGAAGCGACGGCATACTGACGCTAGCCTTGATCCCCCGTTCACTATTAGCCAAAGCCGAAACCCGCGATTTAGGGGCAGACAAGACTTCTTCCTTATCACTGTTAACGCCGCCATTTGTCTCGAAAGACACACGCTTGCTCAACTTTCGTGTGCTACCACTAGCGACAGGAGCAGGGTTGGAGGAAGACTCAATTAACGGCTTGTCTTTAGAAGGTGTTGAAAACAAGTCGCTTCGAACATCGCGGTTGATGATTAGTTTCTTGTTACCAGAATTGAGGCTTCCACTACCACCGTGGTACCAAGACGTAGTGCTCGACGAAAAAGCGCCTGGTGTAAGGATGCTGTTGGTGGCAAGGCCGTTGCTGGCGCCACTGGAGCCTTCCTCGCCACCATAAGTTCGACGAAGGCTGTTTGTCGAAAGACTTCTACTAAGACCACGAGACAAGCTCGTAGCTAGCAAGCTTCGGCCCAGGCCGCTAGGTGTGCCAGATATGCTTGCAGGACTACTCGGTGTTCCATATGTGCTATATGAGAATCCAAAGCCACGTTTCTGTGGAGTAGCATAGCGAGAGCTGGAAGCTGGGTTCAGTTTGTACATTGGCAGAACATTGCTCTTCTTAGCTTTTCCCTTGGTTGACAATGGCGTTGCCAAGGGTCCAGGATTAGATACCTCTCCACTAGAAAGACCAGCGAATAAAGAAGCATTGCCATATGCGGATACATCGTTGATGCTGGCGTTTAGGCCTTGAGCGCCGGTGCCAACATTTTGATTTCCCGTCAAGTTGCTCTGGCCTAGAAGAGAAGAACCAGCTTGCACACCTCCAAACAACGAACCTCCAGCTTGAGAGTTTTGTGTACCAAAAGCCCCCGTTCCAGCGGTCTGTGTTTGACCAAAGAGGGAAGGCTTTTGCTGAGTCTGGCCAGCTCCTCCGAATAGACCTCCAGTGGCTTGTGTAGTGGTGTTAGCTGCACCAGCATTCCCAAATACGCCACCACCAGCTGCAGCAGGTGCATTGTTTCCGAAGAGACCGCCAGATGTGGCGGGCTTAGCAGCACCGAAGAGACCACCACCAGTAGTGCCAGAGTTAGCGTTGTTCACTACCCCAAATGCATTGGTAGTAGTAGTGGTGTTATTGGCTGCGTTGTTACCAAATAGGCCTCCGCCAGTTGCGGGGGTTGTCGTTTGAGCAGCTCCGAACAAGCCACCAGGCTTCGCGGCATTGCTGTTACCAAACAGACCCCCAGCGGTTGTAGAGGTCGTGTTGGTAGCACCAAATGCATTAGTTGAGGCAGCTGCAGTAGTATTGTTGTTTCCGAAAAGTCCACCTCCAGTATTAGCAGCAGGAGTAGCACTACCAAAGAGACCTCCACCTGCAGTTCCAGTGTTTGTTTGACCGAACGCTCCGGGAGTAGCGGTGTTGGACTGACCAAAAGCCCCAGTGGTTGTTCCAGTAGCATTATTGGAGCCAAATGCACTACCAAATGCATTTGTAGCAGGCTTAGCAGCGTTGTTACCAAACAGTCCGCCACCAGCAGCTGGAGTGTTAGTTTGGCCAAATGCACTGCCCGTGTTAGATCCGAAGGCATTGCCAGTGGTGCCAGAACTAGCGGCATTACTGTTTCCGAAAAGTCCTCCACTAGGGGTGTTAGTAGTAGAAGCACCACCAAATAATCCACCAGTGCCAGCAGGTTTTGCACCAAACATACCGCTGCCGCTGCCGCTGCCAAACGCAGAAGTCGTGTTGTTATTGTTTGTGCCAAAACCAGTGGAGTTTGTGGTAATCGTATTGTTGTTAGCCCCGAAAAGACCGCCGCCTGAAATGCTAGCTCCGAAGGCAGAAGTCTGTGTCTGGTTGGTGGCGTTGCTTGTACCAAAGGCCGATGTACCACTGCCAAAAGCATTCACACCAAACGCACCACCGCCAGAAGCGTTGCCAAAACGGCGACCTTGAGCGTAGTCCACAAGACGCAGTTCATCTGCCGACCACTTCTTGTAGGCGTCCTGAAACAGAATGTTCTGGAAGGAATTAGTGGTTGTAGAGGAGCCTCCTTCTTTTTCTTGATACGCCTGAAATGGTATTGTGTTGGTTCCTGGCGGGTCTCCAGCATTTCCAATACCAGGGTTGTTAACGGCGCCAAACCCGCTTGACGTATTAGTACCGCCACCACCAAACAAGCCACCACCCGCAGAGGTCGATCCAAAACCAGTACCAGTAGTAGCAGGCTTGTTAGCACCAAATAAGCTATTACCTGAGCTCGAGCCAAACCCGGATGTTGCTGTTGTGTTATTGTTGCCTCCAAATGCCCCGAACGCGTTGCCGCTAGTAGTCGTGTTGTTGTTGTTCGAGGAACCGAAAAGACCGCCACCACTAGCTGGCGTCCCAAAGGTAGACTTGTTAGCACCAAAGGCGCTTGTCGTGTTTGTAGATCCAAAGCCACCTGCAGAGAAATTTATTGTTAGTTCTTGTGGGTACATGACAAAGATCTTGCCGGAAAGAATGCTCGTTTTCATCACATTAGACACAAATCCAAGTCACATCTGTGGTATAAGAATTACCACGATGTCAACTAACATCGAAAAACCACGACACAACACAGTGCCTTTAGACTGCAAACAAAACACATTTGTTGTGGTTAAATGTCACTTACCAGGTGTAGAGGTGTTGTTTGTATTGGTGCCAAAGCCAAAGCCACCAGAGCTCTGGTTGTTATTGTTCGACTGGCCGAAGCCACCGAAGCCACCAAAGGACATTGTGGCAGTGGGTAGTTAACGAGCCTATTTACAAAACTAAATTCGGCTTCGCTCGGCACAGCCGTTCAGGTTCGGTTGAGAATGAGGGTTGGGCGTTGGCTGTTCTATAGTGCGCAGTGCAGTCTGGTGGCAATTGCCTTTGAAATTGTGATGCAAGTAGCCCGTGGAGCTATCCGTCGCTATAACTACAGAGTACGGACAGAAAGGCGTTATAGCACTAGATTATGATTTCGAAGTTAGAATTCGCCTTGTTTGCAGTCCAGTTTGTTGTGCGAACAAGACCGCAAGAATAAATAGCTGCTTTGTTTGGGAGGGAAGAAAGAGTTGCAGAAAATCAACGAACCTTATCGCGTAGAGGGGGTATACAGGAGTCTGTTGTCGATAGGCTACAGAGAAATTAAATCACAAGCACAGAGTGAAGAACGCGACAATTCAAGGCTGAAAATTAGAAATTGTCGGTATGGTACGGAGCCAAGTGCAAGGGAAGCAAAAGTAAATAATGGCGAGCAAACAAGGCGCGAAAAAACAGTTGCCCTGCGAAAAGAGAAAAGAATAAAAAGATTTCCAGTACAAAATGCCAGAAGGACAGGAGAAAATGGACAAATATGGATGAATTTAGTTTTCCAGGTGAGGCCACAAAGTCAAGCAGATGATCAAATCGTCTACTTTTTGCCTTATAGTCAAATCTTTACAAGGGAGAAAAAATTAGGAAGGATTTTCAGGCAAGGCTGCGATTTCTAAATGCTGAAGCGTGTTGAGCTTGTACATATGAAGATCAGGCTGCGCGTTTGATTGGTCGAAGCTTAGCTCCTGCCTAGTCTTTGCCTAGCCTACCATCGCGAAGCTGGTTGCACCAAGCATCCAATATGTGTTAACCCTAATTATCGTCACCAACATTGTCCTCCACCATCATCGATATAAATTTTTCATTTCGACCTTACTTATGACTACAACAAAACTAGTAAAGCCCTAAAACAATCATGCTACTCAATATTAGAAGTAATGGTCTCGAATTAGCGTTCATGTTGAGTTGAGTGCTTCAGCTAACAACTATCAACTATTGACCACAATGAGATAACATACGCATTTTGACGTAGGTCTTTTAGAGAGCAAATTTAATCCCGAATTTTGTCGTGGAAACAATAATATTAGTTTGTTGCAATAGACACAATCTTGAACAAAGCGAGTTAGATTAAGGAGAGATGAAGGTATAATTAGCCTGCCCAAGTCTTGAGTTTTGGTTTGACCTATAAATTGCAGCAAAAGAAGAAGATTTTGGCTACGATGCCAAGTGACATTCTTGGGGTTAGGGTTGATAATGCATCAATTCCAACGTCTCCTCCTTCCCCTGCTGTCCTTCGTGGGCTACAAAGTTTCCATGTCTTTTCTATCACCTAGACTTCGTGATTTCACAAGCCTAGAAGCCATCGAATTGTGGCACTATCCTGACACTGGTTTTTTTTTCGCCTCCATTTCTCCCCGAGAAAAAAAGAATTCTTATTTCTGCTTACCTACGACGCCTTGTCTCCCAAATACTAGTATATTGTCATTATCTGCGTAGTATCTTGGTCCTCCCGCAATTCTACTCAACCCATTTACACCAAGTACTCAAAGACCTGGCTTGATTAATATTGGGAGCCCTACTTTTGCTACCCCAAAGTTCTCCGTTTTGTCGAGTCTGAATAAAATTGAATGGTCTTGCGGCTGAGATACTTAACCTACTCTCATCAACCGACAGCACCTTGCTACTAAAACTCTGTCGGTTTCTGGTCTTTCAAACTCCGCATTACTGGCATAACTCAGTCCCTCCAATACTAGATACACAAACAATGGCCCCTATATTGACTAACCGACAGGCTGAAGAGCTGTAGGTTGCCTTAAATCCATTTCTTCTTTAAATTTTACATTTGAGTGTCGGCTAACCCCCTCTTTTTCACAGACACAAATCTATCATCGCCTACGTGGCTGCCAATGGCTTACCAAATGCTACGACAGCCTTGCGCGAAGACTTGAACTTGAGCGAAGAGGTGTTTGACACCGATACAGCCAAGAAATACGAGACGTTGTTAGAAAAGAAATGGACCAGTGTAGTGCGACTACAGAAAAAGGTAATGCGCATACCGAAACTAAAAACTAACATCAACATTATTACCAGGCAAGGCCTAGAAGACCTGTTGGTAACAAAGTTCTATTTTATATTAACATTTCCTCTCTTTCTACCCTAGATCATGGAACTTGAAACCCGATGTGCGTCATTGCAATCTGAACTTGATAACGTCTCGCCCGCCTTCATGCCAAAGCGCAGCCAAGATCCTTCGTCCTGGCTACCCCGATCACCATCACGTCACTCTCTCGAATCCCATCGCGATACTGTCAATTCCGTGGCATTCCACCCCATATTTTCCTCTTTGGCTTCTGCCTCAGAAGATTGTACCATCAAAATCTGGGACTGGGAGTTTGGTGAATTAGAACGAACCATCAAGGCCCATACACAGGGTGTGCGGGATGTCGATTTTGGTGGACCTCGTGGCAATGTACTCTTGGCATCATGCAGTACTGATCTTACCATCAAATTGTGGGATCCCTCTGATGACTACAAAAATACGCGCACACTGAAGGGCCATGATCATAGCATCAGCACTGTACGCTTCATTCCTGGTGGCAATCTCCTTGTCAGTGCTAGTGGTGACCAAACCCTACGCATATGGGATACTTCTACAGGATACTGCCTTAAGACATTACAAGGACATGCAGGCTGGGTACGGGATGTTTGCCCAGCTATTGATGGCCGATTTCTACTGTCCACGGGTAACGACCGCACTGTCCGACTATGGGATGTATCGACGCCAAATCCCAAAAACACACTTACTTTAACAGGCCATGAAAACGTAATTTCATGCTGTGCCTTGGCACCACCATCATCATATCAATACTTGGCTACTTGGGCCGGTCTCAAGTCACCACCTCCAGCTACGGGCACGGCAGAGTTTATGGCCTCGGGCTCTCGCGATAAGACTATCAAGTTATGGGATTCGCGTGGCACATGCCTTGGGACACTTGTCGGCCATGACAACTGGATTAGCGCGATTGTCTTTCATCCTGGTGGAAAATATTTGTTATCAGTATCTGATGACAAGACCTTGCGTTGTTGGGATCTCAGCCAGGAAGGCAAGTGTGTCAAAGTACTTAATGATACCCATCAACAGTTCATCACTTCATTGAGATGGGCGTCAGCGCCAGCCTCCACCGATACGGTTAATGGCTCAGGCGATGGTGGGAACAAGACGGACGCCGCAAATGGCTTGAGCTCGCAAATCCGGTGTGTCATTGCAACAGCTAGCATGGATACCACTGTGAGAATATTTGCAAATTAAGGATTAAACAACCCCTCCAAAAACAACCACAGGTGCATCGGTTATTAAATTAATACAGATAATGGCGGCATATGCACATCGTCAGCAAGAACCTCTACCTACCATGTGTCGACTTGGACGTGTTTGAGTACATAGCATGTATTAACGGGACTTGGAACTAGACATCAACAGCAATCAATCACTTCCCAAGAATGAAAAATGGAAACCAAATACACGAATTGTCCACTAGTTGCAAAAAAAGGACGAACAATTCATCCAAGATATCAGAAAATTGAAATAGAGCTATGGATGGGCTAAAGATGTTGTCACCTTGCTGGCTAGCCCGAAGATGATCAACGTAGTACCATCTTGGGAATATAATAAGTTGTTCTTTGTTCCAGTTACCAAGTTACTTTTTTATTTGGCCATTGTTTGTAGTTGATGTACAAGGCGGCCCGCCAATCTAGTCATAATACACTTTGTAAAGATGAAACAAACCATGTGACTATTTAAATGGAATATTGACATCTTGCCTCCCTTGCTTCATCGAGAAAAATGCGGCTTCAATGTCTTTCCCCAGACATCTTAGACCCTAGACCTCAAAAATAGCCTCACATGAGCTCACCATCGCTCTAATACACCTCTGCTAGGTTTGTCAAATATTCCCATCATGCCAAGTGCCATATTGAACCTCGCCTGCTCCCCCAGCTTTCACTCATATCCAAAGTTCACCTTCTGACTTTCTCCTCTAGGCTCCTGAAAGAGATCCGGTTTGCTCTACTCCTAGCTGTCCAGACCCAGATACGTTGCAACATCAAACCCCGGTCTTGAGCTGTGTCCTAACAACGTACAAGCTCGATTTTTCCTCAGCTTCAAATTTGTCTTTCCCCAGCTCAGAGGCTCAGATTGTGCATATTCCTAACCGCCTGAAGCTCACTTGAGGCCAGGGTAGAAAGAGAACCTCCAGCATCGAAAATAAAGAAAGTGCCGTTTCACACACCGATAAATACACTGCCGGACACGAGGAGACAAGAGCCGAAGCTGTTTCAAGGCTCTGGCAGTGTGTACTGCAAGTTCCATTAGCACCAGACTATATATCGCAGAGCAAAGTGCTGGCCATAATCGTGGTCGTGCTCACTACAATCATAGACATCCAGAGCCGAACAAGGTGTCAGTAATGCCGTTGACAGAAAACAAAATGATGCCACATCACAGGACAGGAGTGCCTCCCAACATAGCAGAAATAAAGACGAAGCTAGTACAACAGCTACAAAAGAATCAAATCTGCAACGATTTGGGTACAAGAGACATTTACACCGAAGACAACGACATGACATTCATCTTAAAGGAAAAGGGGCAGGCTGTCCTTCCAGCATCCGAAAAAAACCTTTCCAGCAATAGCTTGCAGGAGGGATTCCTGATGGAGTATGATCGGCACGCAAAGTATTGGAGCTCAGATGACTACGCCAAGATCACAATCGAGGAAGACAAAGATAAAATTGGCACTCATAAATGTGCTGAAAAAGGAAGGGAAATAACTCTCATTCCACGAAACGAAGGCACTGCAACTGAAGCTCTACCATTTGACGGGTTTACCCAGCTCTCTCATTTCGATCTCGATATTTTCGAAGAACCAGATGCTCAATTAACCACTTGCGAGTTGCCTTGCCCAGCTAAAATCCCAAATCATGATGAGACCGACGACTACCCGATAAGTCCGATTCGATCTAGCGACATCACATGTCCTAACTCACCAACAGACTCGTCGTACCATGAAGGGGGCTTTCCTGATATGTGTGAGTTGACTCAAGCTGACATGTCCGCGCCAACACCATCAGATTATTTTGACCAAAAAGAGGAAGAAAAAATAGTGCTGGAGGCCTGTATTGAGGGTAATACATACCTGGCCATGGGCACACAGGGGGAGGACATACTACGACAAAAGGGTGTTGAGCTAAACTCATCGAGGGTGCGCTTTGGGATCAGCATGGACAGATTTTCATCATCAGTTGAATTTGGATGTGAGCTAAACGAGAAACTCTTGTAGAAAACAAGATGTTGGGTGAAAGCCATTTGCAACCCCAAACCAACAAACCAAATTCCCGCCGAAAAGTTCTAGGCAAATAGGCCCTTTTTACCCTAACAAATAATAATAAGAAATCAAACTAGAGCAAACTATGAAGTAGCTTAGCAAGCTACCCTTCGAAGATTTCAAGGGCAAGACCACTCGCAAGTTGGGAGTAAAGGAAATGAGGAGCATGGGGAGGAGCCAGGCCTTTGACATGAGCTCTCTGAGAATGCCTCATGTAGTTTTTCAGCACAGGAATGGATGTGAAGGCTCCTCAAAACACTAATTCTCTACTATCCATCCTCATTAATCAGGGTATCCAAGCATGAATTAAAATGACCATTACTCCATGCTGGAGCTAGTGGTTCTCTCAAAGTCGGCACAAAGTATCCTGTACCATGCGTCTCGCGATAACTTCCATGTACAATGTGCCATTTGCCACATCTCTCTACCACCATCTGTTCATGGAACAGCTGCCTCATTTTCTGACTCTGCTTTCTTTTTCATCTCTTCCTCACGTGCCGCCTTCTTCTCCAATAACCTACTCAGTTTCTTTGCTCCGTTGAAGACACCGTTTGTGCCCACACCGCAAGCTGCACATGTCGGGTCTTTGCGATATCGTTTAAGCGCACATCCCTCACAGAAATAATGCCCACAGCGTGTAGCAATAGGCGCTTTGTAGTCTTCTTTGCAAATGATGCATTTGAAGGGAATCTTTTCCAAAAGCGCTGCCTCCGCTGCATCAATATCAGCAGTACCCGTGCCCCTGTTAACAGACTCAGTAGTTCGTTCTGCCACATTTGCCACAACCGTTCCAACCATATTCTTTTTTCCCTTGCCCACATTTTCCCATTCTCGATCCAACTGCCAGCCCTGCATAACCTGCTCACGAGAGTGCAAGAATTTGCAGTTGTCACCAAAGCCACAAAAGCCAGTCTGCTTGTAGTCTTTACATACGTCGGGCGCGTAGTCCGTAACAGTAATGGTGCGGATATTCGTGGCGGCCTTCATTGGCCCGTACGTGCGATTTGGCGCATTGGGGTTCTTTTCGATAAACCTAGTTTGGTTGGCCAGGCCTTTGTATGTGCTATTCAATGATGTTGACGCTGTGGGTGCGGAACTTTGAGCTATAGATTTGTTCGAACTGGCGTTTTTCGAGACAGCTGCCGTTTCTAAACGTGGCTCATCAAACCAATCTCTTTGCTTCGTCGCGTCGTTCACATCAGTAATGGCGACGCTGCGATCTGCCGCAAAAACAGTTGCGTTTAGATCTGATGTCACTAATGCTGTATTTGTTGCAGATTTCGGGTCAGTTGTGGATGACGAAGCTGCTACTACAGCTATCCTATTTTTCTTGCGACGCTTGATTCGTTGTCCGGTGCTTTCGTCATCAGTTGATTCAAAGCCTGAGTCCAGGTCGGAATCGGATGCAGGCGGAGGAGTGGCGGGTCGCTTTCGGAGATTTTTGCCCTTCGGGCCACGTTTTTTGAACAGCGCGGTAGGGGGTTTGTTGGCCTCTGTAGATTCTGAGGTGTTCATTTCCAATTGTTATTCTGACTATTCGTGAGTCGGAAATGAACACAAGTTGAAGTTGAGAGAACAATGCTTGACGCAAGGCTATTGTCCTGGCGACTTCTTATCTTATCGGAGTTGTTAGCATTGCGTTAACCCTATGAGTTATAACCCTATAAGATGCTTATTAGATTCCCCATTCTTGACATCCTAAGCATTGTAAGAGTCCCTCCCATCTCTGGATGCTTTTTGATTCTGTCTGACTACTACGTCATTTTATGAATTCAATTTGTAACATAAAATCTTAAACTTTGCTCTGACATTTCGTAGACGGTATTAATATCCGCGGAATTGATGCGTTTCTTTGTGCAACTTGAGCTACTTCTGTCCTTGATCTCGTTTCTTTATTTGTTAGCTAGCAGTTGATTTAACCTTCTCTCATGTAGGAAACTTCTTTGTATCCATCAACTCGGATGTCTCTCCAGCTGCGATCGCAAACCATTTTGATTTCTCCAAAATAGTTCACAGCACCACGCTGTACAAAGCCTAGCCGTGAAAAGATTCTACGACTACGATCGTTGTTCTCTTTGATCCGTGCCTCCAATGACATTATTTTACCTTCACCACCTTGAGATGCTTCTGCCACAATACGTGCCTCATTCTGAGAAATATAATGCAGCATCGCCCTAACAGCAGCAGTACCATTTCCCTTGCCTTGCTGGATAGATGTAGCTACCATTACATCAATTTCGCCAGTGTATAATCTCTCCTCGTCAGGTTTGTTGTGTGAGTGGCACCCATTACCTCCAGTACAGCAAGACCCGGATCCAGGGACAGTAGCGCCTTCGTCATCTGAGTCAGAGAGAATAACCTCGGTTAAAAAAAGATTGATATCACCAAGCATATTGGCGCTGGAATCATCATTGCCTGGGGTAATAGCTGATGAAACGGGTGATCCTGATGCAGACGCCGAGGGCTGACATAGAATGAAAGTCAACTTGTCAATGCTAGTTCGCCATGATTTCTGGTTTTCTAATTCCTCGCCCAAAGACAAGGGTTCTGATGCTGTGGCTTCTTGGATTTTCTATACAGGGAGAGTTAGTACAGCAATTGTGAAAGCGGTTTTATATTAAGACAACACATGAAACCTGGATAGGCTTACAGGATCTGTCATCCATTGATGATATAGCGGAACATGACGGGCTTCGTAAGGGACTAGGAGAATCTTTGATGTTGAGACAGCTGTGTCAGGAGTTAGTCGATGGCTGTATATGCAGCTGAAGCGAGTGGTTCTGACCAATGCCTTCATTTACTTTCATTGTGAGAAGTATGAAATTCGCTGAAGAAGGTAAGTGAAACTTTCCGGTATTTATTTGTTGGTGTTATCAATAGTAGATGATGCAAAAATATTCTGGTGGGGATTCATCATGAACACCTAGTTTTCTTAACCCTAGAATCAAGTAGCATGACAAATGTATCAATGGGCAGGGCTATTGTGGAACCCTAAGCCATATTTCCAGTCTGGAACCTTTGGACTGTAATTCCCCTTTCGCGAGACTGTCAGCCAATGACTGCTCTCGAGGCAGGCCCAGCCGCTCGTTTCGTATCCAAGTCAGTGAGGGGTGGGAGCTCTTTTGCCATTTCTCAAGATAATGTCCACCTATGATAGGATCTACAAAAAATGGCATGCAGAATGCAGGGGGTCTGGTGGATGGGGTAAGGAAGGAAAGAAGAGAAGACGAGTGAAAAAGGAGCTTAGAAGAAAAGAAGGAACCCAACATGAGAAAACCTAGATCCAAGAACATGCGCGGATACTTTTCACGGTGGAGAAGATCAACGAGAGAATAAAAGATAACAATTACAGATTAGTGCGCAGATGCGAATATGGCATCCTGCAATCTTTCCGTTCTTATACGTAATTTGTAGTCGTAGTTTTTGCACAGCTTTGGTTGATGCTGAGTATTCGTCAGGGGATGCAACGCATGACTTGTACTATGTTGTCTACGAGATTAATTGAATCCAAGAGAGACAGACAGGGGTTGGGATTCATATTGCTCAATGTACGCTTTCTTGTTACAGTCAAGGTTGCTATTGTGCTGTCTTAAGTCATCCCCTCAATGGTAAAATTTTAAACAAAGCCTCCCTCATCCACCTCCATCCCCTGGTAAAACCCCAGACTAACCCTAAACCCAAAAAGCGAGGAGTGACCCCCTACTTCCCCACAATCATTCGATCCCCTGAAAATTCTGCGGTGTCCTGAAGTCATGAGAATCATGAAGGCGAGACAGCAGCATCCAGTGCAGTCTGGGAAGAGAAACCCCTCCAAGGCAGTCCCCTTTCTAGTGACCCGCCACGGTCACCAGTCTGTCCAAGGGACAGAAACGCAGGAAAAAAAAACAAAGGAAACATTTTGGACTGTGTGAACCCTCCAAGTTCAGTCCTGAGCGTGAAGGTGTACTCCTTGAGTTGGAGTGGTGTTGTGGTGATGAGTTGACGATCGCGAAAGTTGTCGTGGAAAAGGGGGCGAGTCGACGACGAGGTTAATCCTCAAAGTTGGGCGATTGCGGTCTCAAGGCTCCACAGCTCATTGTCAAAATCCGTGACAGAGTCAAAGAAGAAGAAAAGAATGAAAGACGCT
>JAZBQP010000184.1:0-47880 GCA_038407015.1 Ceratocystis ficicola
CCCCCCCCCCCCCCCCCCTTTCCCCCTCTTTAAATTTTTTTCATTCGCTCTTCTTGCACATCTTTTCGTCCTCGAGCTGCCTTCGAGCCGCCTTCGCTGCCGTCGTCATTACGAAGTGTCTCTTCACGACATTTTCATTCATTCGTTGTCGTGATGACTGCCGTGGCTGCACCACCTGCTTTCTCCCCGCTTAATAACCAGCAGCAACAACCACAGCAACAACCACATCATCAACCATGGTCTGCCAATAATCTCTCTGGTTCTGCTGCTAAAAGCTCCGTGGCCATGAAACCCGAATCCTCCCCCGATTCCGACGCCCCCCTGGCTTCTTCTCCATCTCCGCCTGAGGACCCGCTTCGTTTGTTTCCTCGGAAATCTCTCCAACGCTCTAATTCATCCTCCTCGATTTCCTCTACTTCATCGGTCTCTTCGGCCTCATCCACAACAACCGTTGCTACCACCGGTTCTTCGCCTGGAACCCCGGCCTCGTCTACTGGGGAACCTGTGCCGCTGTCTATAAATACTGCTTTCAAGAGTCTGCCGCAAACTGCTGCCGGCTCTCACGATCAACTTTTGTCTCATCGCGCTCCCCACAAGAAAATCTGGCTGCACGCTCGCCCGGAGCCTGCTGTCGAGCAGCCTAGCACTAATAATACTATTGCTACTAGGCCGCTTGCCAGCCAAGAGTCAACCTCTGCCCAAACGGCCGCTCTCCACGCTCAGCAGCAAATGGCTACTGCCCCCCCCCTCAACACCAACGGCCAACAGGCCGCCCAGGCCCAAGCCCAATCCCAACAACTTGTATCAAACTCCACGTCTCAATCTGCCTCGGCTGCCGCCTCTGAAGATAATGAACCTCTCAAGGTTCTGCTCTATCTCATCTCCCTCAACAACACTTTTGAGCGAAAGACCATCCACGTGCCTATGCGTCCAGCCGTGCTACGGATCGGCCGTCAAACAAACCAAAAAACCGTCCCGACACCCACTAACGGCTACTTTGACAGCAAGGTCCTCTCCAGGCAACATGCTGAGATATGGTCCGATCGTTCTGGCAAGATTTGGATTCGTGATGTGAAGTCGTCCAACGGTACCTTTGTCAATAATGTGCGTCTGTCAGCTGAGAACCTTGACTCTGATCCACACGAAATCAAGACTGGTGACCATCTGGAGCTGGGGATTGACATCATCGGCGAAGACGGCAAAACCATTATCCACCACAAAGTCTCGGCTAAGGTCGAGCATGCCGGTCCTGCCGGTGCTGGTACTGGTCCTGGCTCGCTTAACAATTCCATGGACTTTGCCTTCAATGAGCTCGATCCTGCTGCTTCGCTCCTTATGTCCGGTAACGGTAGTCCTGCTATCCAAGGCCGTCCTCGAAATGGCAGCAATCCAGCTCTCGGCCCTAATGGCCGCTCCATGACTGGAAACGGGCCTGTAGGTGGACCCATGGCTTATCCCCGCCCGTTCATGTTGACTCCCATAACAACAGAGAATATAATAAAACGACTGCAGGTACGTATTAGTTAGATTAATCCTCCCTGATGCTCATTCCTCTTTTGTTTCTCCCGAGCTAACACCTTCTCTCTTTCGTTAGAACGAAATCAGGGGCGCTCGCCTTCAAAATCATGACATTGAGCGTAGCGAGACGTTCATTAACACCCTCATCACCAAAGATCTTCTAGCCCCTGTTGACCCTCCCACAAAGCCCCCTCTTACCAATGGCTACCACTCCTTCCGTGCCGACTCCAAGACACGCTTCTCTGATCCGCCAGCACCTCCGCCTCAACAGCCATTGCCTGAAAAACCTACGGATGTTCCGTCCTGGAAAAAGAGTCCCTCAGAGCGGTCAAAATCGCAGTCCAATAACCACACATCGTCAAGGGAACCCTCAGGCCAGGCCTTTTACATGCAGACCGAGATTGACAACTACAAGAAGAAGCTGAATGATCAAGAGGTCCGACTCAAAGTGCTAGAAGAGACCCTTCACAGTGAGCGTTCGGCGCGACAAGCCGCAGAGGACTTGAATCAAAAGTTAGAAGAGGCCATGTCATCAAACCACATCAATAGCATCGATAAGGAACGGCAGGCCTTTGAGGCTAAAGCTGCTGCCTCTGCAAATGACGAAGCCAAGGTTGAGGTGCAAGAACTGCAGTCTGCCAACCTAGCTCTTAAGGCGCTCATTGAGACCCTCAGGAAGGAAATGGAAACCACATCTCAAATGTGGGAAAGACGTTTGCAAAAGGCGGAGGCTGAGCGCGAGATTGCCCAAAAGTCATTAGCCGAGATGGTTCTACGAATCCGCGAGGAATCCTCTGCACGTAATCGGAATAAGAGCTCCCAGCACCACCATCACCGTCACCATGGAGTCAGATCCCGCAGTGCACGTAGCTCGTCTTCATCTTCATCTGGCTCGTCTGACCCATCCTCTGACGAAGCACCTGCCTCTCGCTCTTCATCAAAGAGAGTTACTAAGAGCCTCTTAGCCTCTGCACCACAAGCTCATGCTGATTCATCATCATCTGAAGATGAATCGTCCGAGGATGATGATTCTCAGCCTCTTGTGCGCAAGAACCAGCAGACTGCCGCCACTTACAAGCACTCTACTACTTACAAGCCCCGGCTTGCTACTACTACTTCTGCTTCGGCGGCCATGGCCTCGGCTGCTGTGGGTGCTGATGGAAAGTCCACCACGAGCAGTCAACAGCAGTATGGCCGCGGCCAGGCCCTGGCGAAGAGCCTGCCGTACGCATCGGTTGTCGGCGTGGTCATTCTAGGCGTTGGCGTTATGGCCTTTATTAACGGATGGCAGCCGCAACCGCGCGTTGAGCAGTGAAGTATTACAATAGTGGAGAGAGATGCATTGTCTATCTATATATGCACATCACATAATTGGTATTGTATACCGTTAGTATAGCTAGTCTTTCACGTCATATCTGTCGGAGGACGTGGCTGGTATTGTCTCAGCAAGCGATGTTTTTCCTTTCTCTCCTTTTTCTTTGTCATTTCTTTTCTCGTTTTCATCTCCTCTTTCTCGTCTCCTTTCTCTTTACTTGCTCTTTATTCTTCCCTTCTATTTCATGTGTCGATATTTTCCTTTGGTAGGCCCACTCGCGTCCGCTTCCATGTCTGCGTTTACGTGATGAGGCGATGGGGCTTTTTTCTTATGTGGTTTTTAGGGCTCTGGTTCTCTTCTTGTTTACTTTCTTGTTCTTACTTTTCACCTTAGACTCATTGCTTTGTCCTGTTTCGTCGTTTTACTTTCTATTATTTCGGAGAATCTTGTTTCTACCGTCCGTCATTTCTTCGTCAAAATACGTGGCATATTCTATGGAGGGCAGAGCAAGACTAGCTATTCTTGTTTTTACTCTGTCCCTAGCCATTTCTCTGTTTCACACTCTCTATCTACTTGCCTCTCTCCTCTCTTCTTTAACGTGTTCATCGCCATCGTCATCCTAACCATTAACATGGTCACACATTCACATCTATACCCATACTGTGCATTTGCACATGCATCTACCCACATGCCACACGCCATGAGTCAAAAACCACAATCCAGTACATGTCCCTGCTTCTTACCAGTGCCCTATTCTATCTTCGCGCTTTCGTGCCTCTGTGTATCTTTTATCTTTGCTTTCTTTTTGTTGCATACCACCAGCTCCTCATTATCATCCTCCCATCAGTCCCGCTCGCTATTTCCACGTTTCCTTTGTTTTACTGCTTATTTGATATCCCCCTTTTGCTCGTGCCCTCTCTTTTTTTTTCTTGTGTCCATTTCCTCTTTGTCTTCTTCACCTCCCAAACATAGTTGCCATGTTGGTACATAATTATACGTGCACTTATTATATCCTCTGAACATATTACATCCCGCCCTACAACATAAGTTTCCAGTCTTGATACTTTAGTTTCTTGATATTTTCAAGCGGATGCATGGTTCGTGCTTCTACAGCGGCATGCTGTCGCTCTCTCAAGCCAGGTAGACTAATAAAAGAGCACCCTTTGTAGCATGTATCCAACATTTTGTACACACAGCCAACCGCCCTAGGAACCTTTTCCCTTAAGTCTTCCCTATTTCCTCTGCCCTTGTCAGTTTCGGCGAAACACTCGCTGCACTCGCATCCATATCCTTGCAAGGCGACGGCGCGTTCTGGGCTGTCGACTCGTCCCGTCCCGAATCTCCGCGCCGTTATCTGTATGCGAATCTCTAGCCAATCCCGTTACTTCAATAAAGCTTGTAGGCTCGAAATGTGCACTGGCTCCTGTTTCTACTGGCTCCTGGTCCTGTGAATCAATGACAATAGGTTGCTCCTCAGCTAAAGCAGGAGCGATAACGCCCTGTGGAGCTGTAGTATTCCGGTGCATCACCGGCTTGTCGTGAGTAGATGGAGCTACATCGATAACGACCGTAGATTCACCCTCTATAACTTGGCTCTCTTCGTTAGAGTCTTCCTTAAAGGGGTTCCCTGTCTTATCACTTTCGCCCTCACAGCTCATCACCATCTGCTCAATCTGCCCATCAGACCACGATATCACTGGCACTGGTGGTGGTTCCTGTGTTCTTCTCTCTTCTTGAGGTGACGGTGGTGGTGGCTGCCAGACACTCCCTCTATTTTCTGGTGTGTTAGGCGTGTTCTCGTGCGGCGGTGAATGCGCAAACGAACGCAGTAGTGCTTCCAGAGCAACACGATCCTCGTTTGCGCGTGTTAGCGCCTCAGCGTGGGCAGTATGTACGGATGATTCTGCCGGGGGCTCATCATGAAGTGGTTCCCGGTGCGCCATCGTTTGGGCTAGCGTTGCAGGAGTTGCCTCAGCGGCAAATGTGCGCGATTGCGTAGTATCCGCAAAGTGCACAGCAGCGCGTGAGCTTGCCGGCCTTCGCTGGGCCGGGCTACAAGCTGTGGCTTCGCAGCTAGAGCCCGAGTCGCCAAAGAAACAAGACCGGTGGTGTGGCAGATAGGAAATGGATTGGCTGTATTCCAAGGCAGGGCGGTCGGCTTCGTCTGGGTCGATTGGCACACGACTAGAGGCTGCAATGCGTTGTCGTTGACGGCGAGCCGCGTGGACCTGTCGCATATGTCGTGAGGAAGTGCGCATTTCGGCAAGCTCTTCGGGAGTCAATGGCTCAAGAGCTGAGGGCGGCAAAATGGGGTGCTGATGAGAGGACATTTTTTGGAGAAACAGAGGATATGCTGAATACGATATGCAATATTGAAGTGATCTAGGATACAACTGCTGTATCTATCTATTATTTCTTTTTTTGTCTCTCTTTTATGCTGCTGACTCCCACTGCTTGCCCAGTGCTAGCAAATGTCAACAACGTCAACATCAAGGCCTGTTTTGCTCTATCATTTTGCGATACACGGCGATAGGCCGATTTGAGAGACTCTGCCTGATGTTTTTGCGGTTGTACCCCCGCCGCAAATGAGGCAATTAACTCCTTTGTCAGGAATCTCTATTTCTCCAAAACAACATGTTTACGCGCACCTTCCGGCTTACAGCGCGCGTTCCTGCGTCAACAACAAGCATCGTGGAACAAACTTTTCCACTACCTTCAGTCTTGCTTCTGCTCCTATCCTGTTTTGTCTTCTTCTTCCCACTTTCTGCCTGTTACCACAGACCGGGCGAGTGCCGTCTATCAGCACCCCTTCTCCCCCCCTCCTCCCCCGAAAGTATCCGTCCTTCTTTTTTAGTCTGTAGCAGCTTTTTTCTTATAGTCTTTCTTCCCATCAGTCTTTCTTCTCTCTATTGCTGGTTTTAAGTTGTGCTGGTCCATGTTTGTTGCCGGACAAACATGAAGACTCTTCAGTATTTCTATCTCTATCCATTTTCTACGTAAGTGAAACTCTGTTGTCTCTTGTTAGTTCTGGTTAATATGAGCATGCAACCCCAGCCCTCTTCTCGGTCAGTTTCTACACATCATCGTCTTGCCTCAGTTGTTGCCCACCCGCCTTCAGTCCATGGTTCTGGCCCTGCCCGTATACGCTCATGGACTCGGCCACGGATCGCGCCTCCTCCCACTGAGCCCCCACTTCTAGGATCTCGCCGGCTGCTATTTGGTTGCAAGTTCATTATCAGGCGTCCGTCATCAGGCTCTAGCGATGGGTTACAGCCGGAAATCGGCATCCATGGCCCGATACTGAAGCCTGTCTCGCAGATTGACCGCGCCGAGGCTTGGGGTGTGGACATTCCTCCTCTTGCAGAACTCAAGCCTGTCCTTCTGTGGCCTCATTTGCGGTGGGAGCTCAGGCACATGGCCGGTCAGGACGCTGCGGATATGCCATGGGTGCGTCCTTCTGATGGCATACATCTTAACTGGGCTCCTTTGTCGGCCACTAGAAAAGGTGTCTTTACATTTTCGTATGGCAATGGTCTTGTCTGGTGTGTCAAAAAGAAGCCAGTCAAAATTCTTCGCATTGTCCAATCTAATGCTCACAGAGGCGGTGGCAGTAGTAGCAGTAGCAGAGGCAGCTGCGGTGATGGTGGCGGTGGTGATGATTATGATGGTGGTGGTTACTCTGGCGATCGCCAAAGCACCACCATGGCTAGGCCTCGGATGAAAAAGGCAAACTTGACCCCACCAAGCTCAACAGGGGCAACATCTCGGGATATTTCCCACCCCCCAGCTTCAAGACTCCTCCTCTCACTAGAGCCTACAGTCAAATCACACAAGTCCCTGACAGTCAGAGGCTTACATTTACTTGTTAAATCGCTTGGTTTTGACGATCCTTCTACGACATACAAAGGCAGCAACCACAGCAACAGCATGCTTGCCAATCCACCACGCAAACTCTCTTCAAATTCCAACTTTGACGAGACAGAATCCGAATCCATAGCCGACACACTGTTCTCAATCCCTTCTTCTGGGACCAGCATCCCCGACGATCTCCTCTCTATCGCCTCTGATCAGCCGCAGGAAGTAGACATGGAGCCGTTTCCTTCCTATGACGACTCTGGATTTGTGTTCCCCGACCTTCCTGAGAATGGCGCTGTCTGCACATCTGCCTGCTGCAAGTCCGATGCTAGCCCCGAAATAAGCCTTGATATAAGTCCTGTGGCTAGCCCTCAAGCCAACACTACACAATTGCCCCCCCTCGAGCTCTCTCGCCGCCTAACAGAGCTCGAAGTCACTCTATCAAGGTGCCCCCCCAGTGCCTCAGCCAGCTCCAAGCGTCCGTCACAATCTGCGCGCTCCAGTCGCATAATCACATCGCCGCAAAGACGCAGCCCAAAGAGGTCCAAGCTTCCCCCGAGTTGGTTAGAACCTGCGGCGCCGCCGTCTTTCTCGCCCAAAAAAGCATATGACCCAACGCCGTACAAGTCACCTGGCGAGCGGCGCAAGAAGGCACGCAAGAAAATGAAAGATCGTGCGAGTATCCTAGTGTCCGGGAATGGAGGTGAGGAGTCTGAGCCGCGCTTCGTGCCCAATTCCACTGCGAGACCCGGCACCCGGCCCTGCAAAAAGTCTCATTCCAAATCCCCTACCGAGGAGCCAGAGAGATTTCCACTGCTGATGGATGAGCAAACACGAAAGGGGGACCTCAACGCGTGGGAGCCTAGCACCACGGGTCTGTTATTTGGAGTCATTGCAATGGTGTTTTTGTGCTTTTGGATGGTGGACATGATTTACAGCGGCTAGGATATGATAGGATGAAACCGGATTGGACATTCTCGGACTGGATACGATAGGATGGCGAATAGTTGTTGGTTGTGGACCAAATAGCCAAAGGTCAAATAACATGGACAGGCAAACAATATTCAACAAGCTGGCATTGGGGCTCGTTAACCCTAATAATCTTGAGACCCTTGATTACGGCGGCTAGTGTAACCTCGGCTGACAGCTGTTCGTGAAAATCCTGCCATCTGCACAGATACGTAAGGTTCCCCTCCCCCGCTTTGTCACTATGGATCCTATTGCGTTTCGTTCCGTAGCAGGCCTTTCTTGCAAGGATCTTGAGTTGATCGACCTGCATCTGGTGGCACGCATTAAAGATATCCTCGACAATTCAAAGCAGCCTTTTCTGGTTCTTTGACTTGCTCATTTTTATACATCCTGTGCTTGTAACTTGCGGCCTCCCTCTCCTTTCGCTCCTCTCCACTTCTCCCACCTAAATGCCACTAGATCTCCCCGTCATGGCCCTTGACATTCCCCTCGAGCACGGTACGCTGGAACACCTACTTCCGGCCAGCTGGAAGACGCAAATAACAGCATGGCTGGCCGAGGACACGCCATCCTTCGATTATGGCGGCTTTGTAGTAGGCACAGTTCCCCGCACAGCGACGCTATGGGGCAAGTCGGCGGGTATCGTGGCCGGAGTGCCGTTTGTCAACGAGGTATTTGCGCAGTGTGGCTGCACCATTGAGTGGCACGTGGCCGAGGGCGCGCATATTGCCACTCACAGTGAGGCTGCTCAGGCTCTTGGCGGGAAGATGCGGCTAGCCACAGTCACAGGCCCAGCCCGCGGCATTCTCCTCGGCGAGCGCGTGGCCCTCAACATCCTTGCTCGCTGCTCGGGCGTTGCCGCCGCCAGCCGGCAAATGGCACTAGTAGTTGCCGCAGCTGGCTTCCGTGGCCGACTGGCGGGTACGCGCAAGACCACACCAGGCTTCCGACTCGTCGAGAAGTACGGCATGCTAGTTGGCGGGGCCGATGCGCACCGCATGGATCTCAGCAGCATGGTCATGCTCAAGGACAACCATGTGTGGAGCAAGGGCAGCATTTCTGATGCAGTCGCAGCGGCCAAGAGCGTGGCCGGCTTCAGTGTCAAGGTTGAGGTCGAGGTACAGAGTGAGGCCGAGGCCGACGAGGCCATTGAAGCCGGTGCCGACGTGGTTATGCTAGACAACTTCACAGGCGATGGTGTTAAGGTAGCGGCGCGAAGCTTAAAGCAGCGGTGGGCCGGCAAGAAGCACTTCTTGCTAGAGGTTTCAGGTGGCTTGACGTTAGACAATGCCGAGCTCTACGTTTGCGAAGGTAAGTCGTTTGATTTTGTTCGGTCACAAGCCACAGTTAAACCACACAGACAGATACGAAACTAATTCTTCTTTCCCTTTCTCCTCCTCTCCTCTAGACATCGACGTCATCTCAACCAGCGCTATTCACCAGGGCGTTCCACACGTCGACGTTTCCCTCAAGATCAACCCGCCATCAAAAGAATAAGCAGCAAGCCAAATTTGACCATCCACCATCTCCCCGCTCCGACGCTTACACCCTTAGTCTCAGGGCTTGCCTCTGTCTACGTTGTGTTTTTTTTTTTTGCATGCTTGAAATTGAACACATACCAACAAGTTTATTAACAGCAAATCTTTTCTCATAACTTTATTGTTTGCCGTGTTGTTTCGTTTCTATTAGGTCCACTCGTCCATTTGTCTATCTGTCTGTCTTCTAGGTTTAGAGTTTCTATTGCCGCATCCTCTTCCCTTCTCTGTGCCCATGTTTAGTATCCACCTAAACTACCCTCAACCTACGTACAACTGGTACAACCGTTTCGCTCAGCTGCCCGTGTCTTTCCTATCTTTTCCTGCGTCTCAGTGACTGCAGGCACAAGAACGCTAGTTGCACTAGGCACAGGTGGGACATCCAGCGCCGGGTTATATGTGAAGAAGTCTGCTGGACGAAGCTGAAATGAATGGATCTCTGTCGGCCTAATTTTCGCAGTCCATGTTAGCAAGTATACAGAACCAAGGGAACAGGCCGGGTCAGGCTGAGTCAAATCAAATCTTCTTACATCACTGGCCAATCTTCCATGCGAGGCAGATGCGTCAAGCCAAAGACGCTCCAAACCACGGGCGAGCTTAGACATGGGCTCGCCTGGTCTTGCGGTGTCAAGCCAAAAGGGTTTTTTTCGTCACCAGCACCGCGCAGCTTCCCTTCTACCGCTATCAATGACCTCGCTCCGTTCACACTTTCCTGCAGTATTTCTTGATCTTCAACAAACCAGTCACCACGATCCACCATGTCCCTCACGCCTCCAGCCTCGAACTCACTCATGTTGGTATACTCTCCAGCAGCCCATAGTTCGCCGTCACGATGCCCTGTAACCCAAACATGATGCGTCGCGAATTGGGCGCGTTTAGCTTGCCGGCTCTCAGGGTGTGCAAGCAATAGCTGCGTAGGTAGTGGCATGAACTTGTACCCGACATTGCGGCTCGAAACGCTGTTCTGAATAAACCTATTTTCTAGTCGGATGATGCGGTTATGTTCTGGCGCAGCATCTAGAGCCTCTGCACGTGTGACCACGCGGCGTCGTGTAGAAAAGCCATTGCCATGCATATTGAGGCCGACCCCGATGGGATCAGTATGAGTCTCCTCGACAACTATACGCGTATGGCCCGAAGCGTATGAGTCAATTACTGGGTCGATTCTCACAGCAAAAATATGCTGGTGGTTCTGAGCCAAGGCACCGGGTGCTACAATGGCACCATGTGTGGTAGTTACAACGTCAGGACTAATTGGCGCAATGCTGACAATGCCAGTGGCACGCACTTCGATGCCAATATTCCCAGTCACGTCTAATTTGTAGGCAAAAACGTATTCGTAGTTGGCCAGGGTGATAATAAACTGCACAACAAACTCACGCAACCTCGTGACTATGGGTCGGTTAGTCCAGAAATTGGAATGCTTCCAGCCTACGCCATTGTCTTGCTCATGCAGACATACAACATTACGACTTTCAGCAGAACGACCGTCAGCTGTTGCCAACAGTGTTGATATGTAGTGAATAGCACCAACGCAATCACATCCCAGGCGTAGATTGTTGGCAGCACGGCCAATTCCACCATCGCCAAAATCAAAGGCCTGTTTGTGGTGGTATGGTTTCCGCGGATCTCCATATGGTACAGTCATCTCGCTGAAACTCAGACGGTAGATTATTGGCCGACCATCGTAGACCACATCATGTAACACAGCACCCTCACGTGGCGTAAAGGAGACGCGGAAACGCCACTTCTGCCATGTCACAAGCCCGTCAGTTGTGACACGGAATGACGTGCCTTCAGGCTGTGTGATTTCAATAGGCTTCATATCGGTGCGTAGCGGGATGTTCTCAGGTAAAAGCTCGGGCACATATTCAGCAGGTGAGGCGTTAGTAAACATAGCAATCTTTTCAGTATGGCTGCTTGGGTTACTGATCCAACCGTGGCGGGAAGGGTCGAGCGAAAGTCGATCAACCCGCACGATGGTACGAGTAGTCCAATCAACAACGGGGATTAGCGGCACAGGATACGAGTAGTGGTTTGAGTCGGGGTTTCCAGAACGAGTGTCCTGTGCGTATACCAAGCCTTGCATGTAACGAGGTAGCGGCAACTTGTCGTCGCCGTCGGGCCCGCCGTATGGCCATGGATCGATCTTGAGGGTGAAGTAGTCCGGGATAAGGAACTCATCGACAGCAGCTTTGAACAAAGAAGAAGCAAAGCAGGCATTTTCAAAGGACTTGTATTCCTCACTACACAATGGGGGGACAGGGAAAATACGCGTTGATTGTCAGTACCAAGTTCACTGTAGAAGGCTGCAAACCCTAGATTACTTGCTGGGTTGCCCGGGCGTGTTAGTGGTGGCTTCAGTAGACTTGCAGTGTAAACGATGGCTGCTGGTGGGGCTTAGCACGCACAACCTGCACCTCCTCGGCAGAATCCAGATCGATGATGCTCTGCGTGTATTGGTGGGAGTGGCCACTGATGACATCATACTGGACTTTGGCACGCCGTGGCGGGCGAACGGCATCAAGATCGGCAGCTGGCTTTTCGGAATGCTCAGCAATAAGATACGGAATAAGTTCATTCTTGAGAGGTTCCTGAAGGAAAATCTCGCGGAAATGAAGCAACACGTGGGGGCCACGGGCAGCTGTGACGACAGATCGGGCTATGGAAAAGTCGGCGGGCTGTAACGGGGAGAGCGGATGGCGGTGAGAAGCGGGCGAGTGCATGATGGGCACAGTAACAAAAAAGCAAAAACAAAGAGGTAGGGGGAGGAAAAACGGTGATATAAAAATGGGAGAAAAGATGCCAGGTGATGTCAAGTAATACTGCGTTGCCCTGATCTTAGAGGGCGCTTTTTGCCGCGTAGTCCAGATAGAAAGTGGCTTTAGTCTGGCATATATACCAACAGGCCAACAATAACAAGAAGCAATATGGTATGGTGTAGGCCTCCAGGACGAGGGAGGAAGACCATAAATGACATAATCCAAGTCCAGCTGGGCAAAAGCAAACAATGAAAGCTGGGAAAGAGCTTGGGAAGGAAGAAGCCAACGGAGCTGAGAGTCTACAAGGTAAACAAGGAAATAGAGAACAGAGGGAAAGAGGGAAAGAGGGAAAGGGGGGAAGATCATAAACGGGTGCTCAGCGAGACCTCCTCCTCGGGCCGATAAGCTCCAAGGCTAAGGCTTTCTTTATTGCTATTTGCCGTTGGTTCTGATAAGCAATTGGCTCAGTGTTGGCTGGTAAACGATACGTGAGCAAACATACATTCCATCCGATCAACAAACCAAACAGTTGCCTGGCACCAAGAGAAGCAGCCCGTTATATACACACACAGGCAAAACAGCTCGCCAATATGCACAAATAGTGCCATTTCGTGAACCAACTTGAGGGCATCCGTAACAAAGCGGTCATAGCAGCACATCAAGGCAAGCATTAGCGCTTACTCGCTAGCATGTAGAGCTGCTACATGTAGCAGGTCCATCCGACAAAGCTGAACAATGAGGAGCAAAAGGAACAATGAGGAGCATTGAGGGGGCAAATACCCCTTGTGCATTTCATAATGTGCCTGTGTAACTAGCTGGGCGGAAAAAGGAATTTCAGAAAGATTTTCAACACCCTTTTAAGTGCTGATAGCGCTCGGAATTTGCGAGCAACCATGCGCAGTGGTCAACCACTGTCGAAACTCACCATGGTGTAGCTGGTTATCACGTTCGACTGTAATTTGAAAGATTTGCCATCGAAAGGTCACCGATTCGACTTCGGTTGGTGAGAGCACTTTTTTTTATGGCTTTCTGCACTCACGTTGAAGGATGGTTACACAAATATCCACCAATGTCTTGTTCAAATTTAGGGTTCGTTAACCCTATAGTGTGATGGAGAAAAAGGACAACCCTTTTCCATCCCTTCTTCCGGATATTTTGTGTTTTCAAGTTGACGTTTCATCTTTGGTTTTCAGAATGCGCCATCCGTTCATCGTTTCACGTCAAAGCTCGCCTTTATCTTTGGGTTTGCTACCATTGTGCCTCACTCCTCCATGTCTGCTTTTGCAGTGAAATTTAACGATACGTGTACTCCTCCGTAATATTCTCTGGGCGTCTTCCTAGTGCATGGAAATATGACATGATTTATTGCCAATTTCGAGAGAGGAAGCGAGGAGAGAACAAATTTCAGAGCAATCGCTGGGACTAGAACGAAAAAGCTGTTCCTAGATTGTGAGCGTTTGTTGCTGGCTACGTAGAAATGTCTGCATATTGAGTGTTTGCCTAAAATACAAGAGCAAGTACGCATGTTGAAATGGGCAATGCAGATCGTCGGAGATACCCCTACGTTCACATTTTCTAGTCAGTAACTTGAATGCTAAGGCGAGCAAAGTGGCGGGCTGTGTGGGTTTGTGTTTGAGAAGGGAAGCGCGTATGGGTTAAAATAGGGAAGACAGACGAACACAATGTGGCTTGGCTGGATGGAACTGTCTGTCCAGTGTAGTGGCGAGAAAAAGAAGGGCGTAATAGAAAAGACCAAGCTGCTGTAAGGGAGTGTCTATAACGCCAAGAATAAAGCCGTCTCAGTCAGGCTTTGTCCTGTCAGGTAGTTAAGGCCCAGAGCCGGCCCATGTGCCCCTGCTTTCAACCCCCTTCTTTCCACCCACATTACCCATGCTTTCATTGACAAGAGCTGATGGTGATGGACAATGTTGCAGGGCAATAGAGCAGGCGTTGCAATAATAATTACAGTTGTGCAATTTAAGCATGTGATTTCCGCAGCCGGTAATAGGAGATGTGCGATATTGGTGTTAGCCAGAGCACAACAACAAAGCTGGCAAGCCGGTTTTCGTCTGCTTTTCTGTGCCTCCTTTTAGGGCGATTCCATGTACGGTCCATGACCGCATCGTGATCTGGGCAACATGCATGCAGATAGGAGAAGGGAGGAAGAAGATCGTTGAACAGGACAAGCCCCCAATGTAAATGCAACATGAGGCTGGCCAAACCCCTTAGGTATGGCGTCGGCTTCCGTTTTTAACGTGTGCTTTGTTTCCATTGCGCGCTGTCAGGCGGTCTTTGCCACCACCACCGCCATCACCATCGTCATCATCGCGAAATCCCCCTTATCTATTTGAGCCAAACTTAAGACAAGTCAAGCCGGACCAGGCCAAAAAGAGAGACCCGAGGTATAATGCAACACAGAAGAAAACAAGTAGTCTCGTACTGAAGCAAAACAGCCACTGCTGCGGGCACGCTGTAGGCCCGCTTAAACTCACTGACCGACCCATTACGACGACTTTTTCGCTACTGAATTCTGGCTCAGTTGATGACGAGTCACTGATTACTGATTTTCCTGGATGAAGGGCGCAGAGCAAGCAGCAATGGAGATACGCACTGCAGATACGCCCATGTATGCATGCAAGTGCGCAGAATAATAACATGATGTGTGCGTGGTGCAGCTCGTCCTTTTCCCCTCTCCCTTGGGCTAGCCTCAATCTCCTGTTGCCTAAGCCTCAGTCAGCCTCAGGATTCCAGACTACCAAAAGAAAGGCTATGCTACGCCCCCCTCAAGGAAGAGAAGGTAGCCCGGAAGAAGCTGTAGGCGTCTCATGGGAGCTTCGTACAAAATAAAAGCAATGTGTACACGCGTAAGTTGCGGCACCTGTAGGTTGCATGCATGTACACAATACAATACAGCACTACGTACTCGGTAATCTAGCTGGTACACGGAGCAGTAATGGTGCGTGGCCGTGGCTTATACTAGTCGTACTACATTCCCGACCTTCCTTAATCCCCTTAACTGCGTCTTTTCGTGTGTCCACATCTTTAACCCTCAGGCTTCACAAATAGAATTCAGGGGCGGCATTGGCCCCAGCTTCCCGACTATTGGACTGTACGGCATTGCAGCACACTGGCATGGGAGAAACCAGTGCACTCATATTGTCTTCATGCAATGCATAGCGCAAGGCCCAAGCTCCTACCCCTTTCCTCTCAACGTAGCCTGAGCCTGAGTCCCATCGTTGCACATGATACAGGCTGCATAACTCGGAATAAGGAAAATAGGTTGAAGCAAAAGGGAAGAGAAAAGAGCACAGGAATTGACAGCTGCGACCACGCAGAAGAGCTAGGATCACAATCTGCGGGGGGCGCAACAACAGGAACACCAACGCTAACGACAGAGTCCAGAAGAGCCAGACGGACACGTATAGTGAGTGATGAGACAATGATGGTAGGTAAGTAGCGAGTACCAGCAAGGTACAAACGAGAAGCAACAGAAACAATCATGAAGGAAAGAACCCGCCCATACGAGCCGTGAGAAAAAAAAAAATTGCAACAAAGACAAACGAGGTGTTGAAAAGGGCAGGAAGGCGCCTAAAAGCCCTAGTCCCTGCCAGTCCCCGTCCCAGGCTCCTTCCTCCTTGTTTTGTTTCTTGTTGCCTCTTTAGCTACTGTTATTTTCCTCCCTCCTTTTCAGGAATTGGAGCTTGTTGCTGTTTCGGTCCTTCCTCCTTATTTCATCTTGGCTTTTTTTGTTCATCAACGTCTTACGTCTTGCGTTGCTGTTCCGCTTTGGGCTGGCTGTCCTGCTTACTTCTTTGACATCAGACCCCTCTTCTCTGCGCTAATTCTCTCTTTTCCTTTCTTGCTGCTTACCTTTTGTCGCTAGATCCGGCTGCTTTTAATATTTCTCAACTTCGCTTCCTTTTCGTTGGTTCCTTCTCTGTTTTTTTTTTCTTTTTTTTTCCACCCACCAAACCAAAAGAAGAAGCTTCCCGCCCATTCTCGTATCGGCGTGCCTTCCTCCTTTGCCTCCTTGCCTTTCTCGCTCGCCCTTTTCTTGTTCTCTCCCACTAGATTACGAGTGGAAAAGAACGAGGAACAAATAACAGAAATTGCTGTGCAATCTGCCAACAAGCCGTGCTTTCCTTTGCCCACCGCCACCAGGCTTTTCTTGCCTTATTTTGCCCACGTCTGCTCTTAATATCAAACCTTTTCTCCTCATTCTTTCCACCCGTCTTTCTGGTTGTCCACTCTTAGTTTCTCCGCCTGGTTCATATTACTCATTATCACCCCTTTGTACTTCGGCGCTCTCTCTTCATCTTGCCCTAGTAATTCCCGTTTCTTCCTCTTGGCTAGCTCTCTTACCGGCTCGTATTTCTCTTGCTTCATCTCTTTCCTGCAACACTAGACTTAATATCATCGCTTCCACCACTCCAATCATTTCCACAGACGCCGGCTGTCTTTCTTTTTGCTGTCCATCTCCGACATACTCTCGACTACCACGGACATATAACCCCTCCACACAACGTCAAAGCCGCAATGCTGTCCGCAAAGAGAGCCCTAACCGGCGCTCTCTTCATTATCGTTCTCTTCTTCCTTCTCACACAAACCGAAGACAGCGCTGCAATCAAGTCATCCTCAAACTCACCCACTTCTCAGCACTCTTCAACCTCAAAAGCTTCCTCAACCGCCACCAATGCCAAGACCAACCTCGGCTCCAAGGGCAAGGGCTCCGCCGGTAACATGGCCACTGATTCTCAGAAGCCTCTGATGGATACTTCCAAGATGACCCTGCGTGAGAAGCTCGAGTACACCTACACTTACGACATCACCTCCAAGTTCCCTGCCTACATCTGGCAGACTTGGAAATACACCCCTGCCGACGACGAGTTCGAATTCCGCGAACAGGAGGCTTCGTGGTCGTTGATGCACCCCGGCTTTATCCACGAGGTTATTACGGATGCTGTTGCCTTCCCTCTGATCCGCCTCCTCTATGCCTCCACCCCTGAGGTCATTGAAGCCTACAAGGCTCTTCCTCTGCCCGTCCTCCGCGCCGATTTTTTCCGTTACCTCATTCTTTTTGCCCGTGGCGGCATCTACTCCGACATTGACACACGTTCCTTGAAGAGTGCCAGCGAATGGGTCCCTAAGACTATGGATCGTGATTCGTTTGGCCTCGTCGTTGGCATTGAGGCCGACCCCGATCGCCCGGACTGGCACCAGTGGTACTCGCGTCGCATCCAGTTCTGCCAGTGGACCATCAAGGCCAAGCCTGGTCACCCTGTATTGCGTGAAATTATCGCCCACATTACCGAGGATACCCTGAAGCAGAAGGCTACTGGCCAGCTTGCCCATTTTGATGGCAAGAACGTTGTTGAGTTTACCGGGCCTGCAATTTGGACTGATGTTATCATGGAATACCTTAACAGCCCGCGCTACTTCAAGACATCGCCCAATATGCCCGATCCTAACATCAACTGGAAGAATTTTACTGGCATGCAGAGTCCGCGCCGCATTGGTGACGTGGTTGTGCTCCCCATTACCGGCTTCTCTCCCGGCGTTGACCAAATGGGCTCCAAGGGCGTTGATGATCCGTCAGCCATGGTTAGCCACGAGTTTGAAGGCACGTGGAAACCCGAAGAGGAACGCAACATTGGCAAAGAGTTGTCAACAGAGGAGCAGGAAGCTAAGGCGAATCCCAAGGCCAAGAGTACCGTGGCCGAGCGCAGAAGCAAAAGATCATGAGCTAAGCGACATCCTTGGGCTTAGAAGATTTGCATTCTACTTCACTTATATTTCTTTGCGATGGCTTTTTTTTTTGCCGAGACCGGTTCTCGCCAACTGGTTGACCAACGCTTTCCTTTCTCTTTGATAGATTATTCCTATGTTATTTTTTCTTTTTGCTCCATGCGTCATCAGCACCTTCGCTTCACGCACAAAAGCAGGGGAACTAGCTTTTTTTTCTCCATGTTTTATCTGGGTTTGTTTTTCTATTTTATTAGCTGGTGGCTCATTGTTCATCTCGGGGCGTTTTTTTTCAACTTATTTTCTTTCTCTATCTGACTTTCTTCTCAAATTGATTATTGTCTTCTTTTTCTGAATTATCTGGTGTTTATTTTTACTAAAGAAAAACCAAAAAAAAAAATTGGTATCTACGATGCACATGTAAAGTGTATGGGCACATTCACATGCTTGGTCTCAGCCGCTCTTCTGTCTAACAGAGTCAAGTGAAGCCAGGTTACGCAGTGGAACTTTGACATTTGCCCAAAATCAGCCATTCACACAGTAACAATACATCTACCAGCTACGGTTGTAGTTGTAATCATTAGGCTTCGCCATGTTTCGCCTCCTATTATAGAACCCAGCTAGCTTTTTTTTTTTTTTTTTTTTTTTTTCGAAGGGGGGCGAGGCCTAACCTTCTGTCTCCTCCGTGTCCTTAGCTGAAGAGTAACAAATTTTCAGTGCTTTTTCTTTCTTGGCTTAACACCAGTACTGACGCCAGGACGGGGGAACAGCAAACAAGATACCAGGTGGGTGGTGCCGTACGATGGGTATAGGTATAGGCGAAACGGTCGCCGGAACTAGACTGTCCCTCCCTCCCTCCTCCCTTCATTACCCTCTTCTTTGCGCTACAATACACCACATCGTTGAAATCAGCGGAGACAAATAACATCAAAGACAATTCATGTTACATCTCCATCTTGGTGTTTCATTTATCATTTCAAATTACTATGCCCACACCCGCTGACGCATTTCTCCTGTTATATATACATGCATTACATAAGCATTCTCTTATTACTTGTTTCACTCCATCCTCTTACTTCTTGTGTGAGTTCACAGCCAGTGTCGAGCTTGACGACACTCCCAGAGGACCCAGGCGGCGCTCAGAGTTCTGGCGCGAGTTGACGAAATCAGGGTAGTTGAGCGTCAGCTCGACAGCACCCGAGGTGATGTGGTCAGCAGCCTCAACACCCAACATGAATGAGTGGTCCTGGTTACCGACTTCATAGCGCCAGCTGCCAAAGCGACCACGCGAGTAAATGTCCATATCCTGTAGCTTAGGCAGAATCACCTTGAGGCCATCCTCACGCTCCAGCGACGGGGTGGGGTAGCCGTGGTCGAAGCAACGGTGGTAAGTCGAAACAATCTCATCCGACGCCTCAATCATCTCCGTGTTGATCAGGCCACGAATGCATTCTTCCAAGATTGTTTTGTGGTCAACCGGCTTCATGCTAGATTCGGAAACCTCCAGCATGATAGACCAGTACGGGCCAGTCTGCGCATCCGTCGAGGCGGGCTTGGAGCCATCGGCCAGGCGCAGCGTAGGTAGCTTAGCATCCTCCTGAGGCTGGTTGTAAGGCGAGTAGTTGGAGAAGATAGTAGCACGGTAGAAGGGGCAGTTGTCCTCAGGGAAGTACAACCAGCACTTATCGCCAATACGGTCAGGTCTGGCACCACGGATACCCACACCAATAACGTGGGTTGACGAGTAGAACAGGTTCTTGGAAGCCTCTTCGAGCTCAGAATCGCCAATCTGCTTGATCAGGTGATCAGCCGACATGGTGGAGATAAGTTTGCCGTAAGTAATAGTGCTTCCATCCTTGAGCGTGACCTTGTGGGCAGCGGGGTCGACCTTGACAACCTCGTTCTTTTGGCCGAAGCGCTTCTTGTCCTCGGGAATAGTGTTGGCAACAGCAGTCCAGATACCACCAGTTCCGTCACGGGCAGGGAAGCGGAAAGTGGCATTGGGACCCCAGTTACCTGCGACCTTGCCCTCAATGACGTTGCGAACGACTTTCTTCAGATCGGGGGCGGCGACACGCTCACCAAGCCAGGCACATTGCATCTATAGAACTTGGATTAGTTACAAGTCGCATTTCCAAGATTACTGGCAGCTATGTGAAACACAGCCAATCAACAGAAACAGTCGCTATATTGCTTACCTTGGTAGTGGGGACAGCCCAGACCTTGTAGTTGTAAGGGCGCATGAAGATGTCGGCAATTCCAGTGCCCATCAAACGCACAATCCAATCGTCGAAATCCTTGGGCTTGGTGTTGGAGACACGGTGTTCCAGCGCAGCCTCAATCAGGCCGTCAATGCACTTAGCCTGGTCCTCAACGGGCAGCATGGAGATGTTGTTCTGGAAGGGGTATGGCACCCACTGGCCCTTGTAGCGCACATAAGAAATACGCTGGTGGTTGTACCAGTCGTCTTCCTTTGGTAGAGCCTCATCCAGACAGTCGTCGAAGTACTTGTAGTGAGAGAAGATGACATGGCCACCAACATCAAATAGCTAGACACGAATGTATGAGCATGGCCATTCAGAATACCATTGCGTCCGAAGCCGTATCTCGGGGCATTGGGTAGATTGTATGTTTATAGCGACTTACGAATCCTTCGGGGGTGGTGTCGGTACCAGCCAGACCACCAGCTTTATCGGCCGAGTCAATAATCAGCCACGACGGGCCGTCCTTGAAGAGAGCAACTGAGTCAGTATATTTCAAGTTACCAGGGACGAAATCACCGCGATTTTCGATGTTCAATGGGTAAGAGACTCACAATCTGGTTGAGGCGCTTAGCAGCACCCAGGCCAGTGGGACCAGCACCGATAATGAGAACGTCGACCTTGCTAATTGGGGGCAGATGGGGGGGACAAATCAGCAAGAGGCATCTAAGAAAGGCCACGATTAGGAATTGAAGCTACTCACGTATCCGCCATGATAGCAACGCTTTGTGTAATAGAGAGAAATAAGGGAGGAGAAAATGAACGGGGTAGCTAAGTGCGTGTTCTCCAAAGGAAACAAAAGGGGGGGGATCAAGAGAGAATATAGGATAGACAGAGAAGCTGAGTGGTTGAGGAGAAGGAAACAAGAAGCAAGGCGAAGCAGGCAAGGCCACAAATACAGAAAGGCATAAATACAGAAGGAGGAGTGAGGGATCAGAGCTTCTCCGTGAAGGATGAGATAAGGCGGTGTGATAACAAAAAGCAACCGCAATTCAAGCTCAAGCTAGGGAGGGAAGGCGCCAGTGAGTAAGTTTCTCATCAGTAGTAGCAGGTTAGGTGGGGTTGCCTGGTTTCCCAAGCCTTGCAAATCATGTACTTCAGCGCATTAATTTTGGCCATGCACTCGCTGATGAGCCATACTAGTCGGCTAACTAGCCAAATTGGTCGTATATCTGTGCAGACTCGCTAAAGCAGAGTACAACTCTACTGTTCTATTGAAGGCAGTTGCAGTTAGCAATGCCAACCAACAAATACAACACGTTTACTCTACTCGAAAACAGCAGAGCAAGACTCCGTCTACCCCGCTTTTAAACATACAGCACAATCTAGCCCTACCTAGTCGCACACGGCAATGTCGCGTTCGTGTGGCTGGACAAATTTGTGTGGTCCGGCAGAGGAAACGAAGGAAAGAGCATCGGAAAGGGCGATAGTTGGTTCTCTAGAGGAATAATTTTTTAAGTGCGACATCCTATTATGGAGTTTCCATTTAAAGTACTTACCACGCAGTAGAAGGGAGAACGAGAGTGATGACCGCTGAAGAACATGTAACATGGCAATCAACCTTTCGCCTAAAATCAGGGCAGGCGTTGCCATTTTCCATGCCACTCACCCACCCATCACCCAAGCTAAGCCGGGCACAGGCCGTAATTTACACAATATCTGTCTGGTCTTGCTTGTGCTAGAAAACACGAATAGCAGACAGGGGAAGCGGCTCAGGACAAACATGTGGGCCAAATCCCATCCTATCCAGCCGCTGCCCCTGTACTAGTTTAACACCCCGTTATATTGCCTCCTTGTTCCTTTCCTTCACGTGCAAAGCCTAACCCTAGCACTTTTGGTTTTTGTTCCTCAATGTCTGCACCCTCCCGTCTCATTCCCTGCATTTACTATGGCGGCTCATTGGCTCACACTCTAACCATCCCTTACAGCGACTTTCCATTCTAGACTTCTGGAACTCACATTCTTACTGTCTGCCGCCTGCTTTCTTTCTGCTGCGAATGGCCCTGCTTATTGGCCCAAAAGCCAATAATTAGCCCCGTTTAGCAACGTAGCCCTCCTCCCCTTGAACAAGAAAGAAACAGTTAAAACGATGGATCTGACGTGTCAGGGCTTGTTTTGTTCCTGGACCAAGCCACTACTGACATAAGCCCAAGCTTATTGGACATGGCCGATACTGCAAGTAAAAGGCAGACCGAATTTTGCATTTGCATTGGTACTTTGACTTATGCAAGTTGGGAATGTGCTTGTACACACATGCACATGCACCTGGATGTAACCTGTCTAGCCATACGGCCAAAACACGGAATGTTTTAACTGCTGGCTCTCCTGAGTTCATCAGCCTCTCAGCCCCAAGCCTTCAAACAGCCTGCCGATTAGGTCACCAATCTTGAGAAAACCCGCTCAAAAATTCCTGCGCCTTAAATAAAGCTGGAAATCTGATCCCTGTAGATCTTCTTCTGATCTCTGCGCTCCTCCCCCTTTGCTGAAATTGAGTACCATTACTATCTGGACAGGCTCCCCCCCCCGCTGATAATAGGGTCATGTCCAAGACGCAGCACGATGTGGGGCCGAGAACAGGGGGAGAGGAGGGGAGCTTTGCGACAGCGTTAAGGTGTGGATGAATGTCGACACCTGTTATATTCTCGTTGTTTATCATGCCAACTTGTTGACGCAAACCCTTATTTCTTTGGAGGACAAGAGTAAGGGTTGTTCTCAGGCAAGGCGCGGGGAAACCCTGGATCGTGCGATTGGGTGTTTATTGTCGTTATTTTTTACTTTTTTGCAGTCCTGGTGGTGATTATGGTGGGGGTTGAAAAGCCAGTGGAAAGGAAGCCACAAGAGAACAAGGGAGAGGGCAAAAATGGGATTTTCACTCCTTAAAAGTACGTACATGATTTATTGCAACACTATTGGCAATTTGCAACATGATACCGTATCAACAAGTACACACCTCATCCGTCTGATTTCGGCTTACGTTCGGCGAGTCCTGGTCTAACAACAACACTAGAAAAGGCAGAAAAGCTGGCCAAATAAGGGGCTTCATGTTTGTCGTGTCACCTTGTTTGCTAGGGAGGATGTTTCTTTGGTGTTTCCCCCCTTCCGCTGTGTCTGCCCATGGAGAACGGCAAAATCGCTGCTGCTGCCTCAAATATTGCGACGCGCTCTCGATGTCTCTTTGATGTCAGTAGATGTAGGGAGATGCTACATGATGTCTCACATTGCGTGTCTTGTGCAAATCAAGGGCGGGGTGAGGGCTTGAACACCGCCATATCTGTTTTCCTGGCTGTATGTATTTATTTCTGTCTTTAACAATCGACGTGCTGTGACGATGTTCTACATTGCTGTCGTGGCGTGCAGAATACCATCCTAGCTTGCCTGGCTTGTTGTGAACCAGAATCGGAATTGCTCTGCGGCGCTACATTGCACACATTCCAAGCCCTGAGGAACAGATGCCCATGCCGCAACGAGCTTTCATCTCTTTCGCACTTCATTTCATGAGATTTCATGGTCTTGCTGTCCTGATTATGCGTCCCTTGTCAAGGACGTGAACACCTTAAGTTCTAGTCTATTGATGAGCAAAGTACGCGAGTCGAGTAGAAAATAGATAAACACACGCCGCTTTGTGCCCACTTGCTCCCAAGTGTTGGCGATGCAGGGGCGGGCTTTCCGATGGTGGTGGCCACGCCCGTGACTACGCACGTGACTCAGACACACCAGGAAATTCAAGCCCCACTCCTCGCCCAAGTAGTGGCCGCACGCGTACGTGCTTGGCCTCCTCCGCCCGTTTGCCTTTCGACAGACAGTTCCTTGAGTCTTCGTAGTGCCTTCCCGTGCCAGCTGAGAAACTTGATGAGGGATGGCGATTGTTTGTGGACGATTGGCCCCTGGGGGTAGCCGTCAAACTTGATGATTGCCTCTCTGACGATTCATTGGCTTGCATGCAGGCTCTTCCCTTGTGCTCATATTATTGCTTTGTTGCAGCGAGTAAACTATAAATATACGAGCACACAATCTTGCGCCACGACGCCGTAGTGACCACAAATCCAAGATATCTTCATCAATGCTGAATTAGCATCAACGGAATTCGCATGGAAAACACGGCTCGGAATTACGCGCACTAGATGGACGAAAAACAAGCCAAGGCCGTTGCTTTCTTAGATCTGACCTGGCTGCAGCGGAGGGACTCTTAAAAGGCAAGTTCTAACCCCCTATTGATAGTCGCGGCGTCTGTTCTTGCCCACGCTCCTTTGTTTTTCAGTTCGTGTTTTGTTGTTGCATAACCTGCAGCCGTAGTAATTTTTGCCTCTCCTGTCCCTTTTTATACCGCTTGTGTGTACCTTGTTATTTTTTCCCTTTGCTATTTGCCTTTTTTTCTTCTTTCCTTCTCATTCTCTTCTATACGGGCTCCTTTCAGGGTTGTTGTTCTTGGCTTCTTTCCTGCTTTTGCTGTTTTGTCCATTCCTGTTTCTCGACCCTGCCTTTCTCTTGATCTTGTTTGTTCCTTCCTTCCGCTGAAAAGTCGTGGTCTGTTCCTTTAGCAAGTTCCTGCTCCTTTTCCTGGTTCTTGCTTTTTCTGGTACTTTGTTGCCATATCCCCTACTTTCTGCTTCGAAACTCATCAATTTCCTTTCTTTTTCACTTCACTTTTTTTCGTCTCTTCTCTCATCTATCGCTTTTTCCCTTCTCTTTTTTTTTTTCTTCTTTTTTTCCTTCATTGTTACTGTACATCCCACCGGCTTCTTGGTCGCCCTGTGCCTCGAACTTGCCTCTTTATTGAGCGAACCTTGCTTGAAGCGGACAACCTTCTTTGCTGAGAACGTCGACTGGCAACTGGCTAATTGTGGCTTGATTAAATCTTCACCTTTAGTCCCCTCGTGCTTCTCAATTTTACACTGCTTGAGCTTGGCCCATCAAATTTTTGCTCTCACCCTTCCGTTCTCTACCAACTCTTGTGCCTTCATCAGCCCTTTTCCTACACTCAATCTTGACCATGTCGGGAGATGCCAAGGAACGTCTGTCCGTTGACTCGGACGTCAAGGAGAGCACTCTCCTGCCGGCCCCGGCTACCACCGCTAAGCCGCCCGCCACGCTTAGTGATAGCGTCCCCGCGTCTGCCTACGTCATGTAAGTCCTCTCATCGTTGTCGTTCCCAGTCTTTCACATACTAACAATATACCTCCAATCTTAGTCTTTGGATTACAGTTAGTGGTGCTCTCATCATCATGAACAAATGGATTCTAGACACCCTCAACTTCCGTATGTATCTATCCCATCTCTTGCCCCTGCTGTACACCCAAATGCTGTGACACTACTTCAATCCTCCCGTTATTCATGGCCGACCATCTAACTCGCATCTACAGGCTACCCCATTCTTCTGACGACGTACCACCTTGCGTTCGCTACCGCCATGACCCAAGTGATGTCCCGTACCACAAAGCTTCTCGATGGCCGCAAGAAACTCAACATGACTCCTGACGTCTACCTCCGCGGCATTGTCCCTATTGGCGTTTGCTTTAGTCTCAGTCTAATATGCGGCAACATGACCTACTTGTACCTTTCTGTTTCTTTCATCCAGATGCTCAAGGCCACCACTCCCGTTGTCGTCCTACTGGCTTCATGGGCTATGGGCAACACCCAACCTAAGCTCAGTGTGCTCCTAAATGTGTCCATTATCGTCTTGGGTGTTATCATCGCCTCGTTTGGCGAGATTGAGTTCGTCCTCACCGGCTTTATCTACCAGCTTCTTGGTATCCTCTTTGAGGCGCTGCGCCTGACCATGGTCGAAAAGCTGCTTAGTGGCGAGTACAAGATGGACCCGCTGGTTTCCGTGTACTACTTTGCCCCTATCTGTGCTCTCATGAACTTCATGGTTGCCCTGTACTGGGAGGTTCCCAGGGTCTCGTACCAGGATTTCGCCAATGTCGGTGCTTTTGTCTTCCTGCTCAACGGATGTGTCGCTTTCACGCTCAACCTGTCTGTTGTCTTGCTGATTGGTAAGACTTCGGCTGTTGTTATGACTCTGTGCGGTGTGCTCAAGGATGTGCTGCTGGTCGCTTCGGCCATGATCATCTGGAATGCTCCCGTGACTGGTCTGCAGTTCTTTGGCTACGGCATTGCGCTGGCTGGTCTGGTTTGCTACAAGACGCCTTATGACAAGCTGATCGCCCAACTGTCTGATGTTGCACGCTTCTTCCAGTCGCGCAGCACTCGCAAGCTAGCTATCGTGGTGGTATCACTGATTTTCCTGTTCTACCTTTTCTCTGGTTCGTCGGCGTCTGCCCCGAGCCCCCTGAGCCAGTAATATCTTGCGCTGGTAGTCTCCTGGGTGTTCTTTCCTTCTCCCCCAATCCAACTATGACAATGAATCTATAGCACTTCTTTAATCCTTTTTTTCCTCTCCTTTTTTTGTCCCTCATGCCCATTCTTTTTTTCGTGTCCTCTTTCCAATTGGTAACCGAAAGAAAGTCTACGTCCGGTATTAGTTGTTAGGGCTTCGTAACCCAATAACACCGATTTTTATCCAATGAATGAAGATTCTGCCCTACGTTGTTTCGCCTTTGTTTTCTTTTTTCCTTTGTATTTGGCCGTTTTTATTAGAATTTTTTTGGTGGTGGATAAATGCAACGAAAAACAGGAATACATGCAATAATAAAAGAAATACTCAAAAAGATGTACGAAATTGTGGTATGTTTACGAGGTCTCCTACCTCATGTGAGACTCTGCGCATTTTCGCCTTTTATTTTTTTATTCTTTGGTGTCTTGTCTTTTTCTGTCTCTCACATTCCATATCTTTTGTCCTCGTCTTTATCATCATGTTACTCTCTAATGTGAGTTTGACTAAGTCCGATGTTGTCGTGTCATGGAGAAGGAGGGGATCATAGGTTGTGGGTGGGGTTGGCTAGAAAGTCCAAGTTATGGGCCTCCACCCCCACTGTTTCTGCGGCTTCACCTTGCACCATTTCCATCCTTTTTCACAGAGATTGCGGATGTCCCCCTTTTTTTTTTACCGCCTTTCCTTTTGTGCCGCAGCGAGTGTCAACCAAGACCTGATGGGCAATGCAAAGGGTGGGTGGTTTAGATAGATGCGAGGATGAATGATGGGCTTTCGATGAAGGTTGACAGTAAACCACACTTCACTGGGAATCAAAAGAGACTAATGGTACAAGCAAGCAATAACGCAAGCTGCCATGGGAAATAAAAGGTAAGAAAAAAAACGAAACAAAAAACAGGTACCGGCCGAATCAATTCATTTTTTCGTATTTAACCCATAACCGGGGCACAAACAAAGCCCTATGGATGCTGTTTACAAGCCTAAACCAACTCCCGAGCCCGATGACAGTGAAAAAGACGATTTAGAATCCTGTGGAAGTGAAGTGTTAGTAGTTACTCTGAAGCCATCATAAAAAGTAGTCCTTGCGGAGCTAGCCATTGTCCATTTGCAACGAGACGAGCGAATAGACAAATGCCAGGAATCTGCCTCTGATGCTGTGTACGGTTTCTTCTGTCTCTGGTTGCATGTAATGTCCATTGGTAGCTCGCCCGTATCTCCTAGCAAGACAATTGTAAGAACGAAACAAGGGGAAAGAAAACATACTCAGAGACTGGAAGAACCATCTGTTCTTTCCGCTCGTGTACCGCTCCTCGAAGACCTTCTTGACGGTCTTCTTGGCATCCTCCCGTTGGCTGACCTCACCGAAGGTCTCGGCAGTGATGGCACCCTTGAGGCCCTCCAGCTCTAGGGTGTAGCGAGTAGGCATCAGGTGGTTGTAGTTGACAACCTTGATGAAAGGCTTGATCTTGTTGCGCTTCTCCTGGCGGGTCTTGGACATGCGGCGGGTGATCTTGGAGGGGGAGCGCTCGATACCGGCAACAATAGCGTGGCCAAACTGGTGGGGCTTCTTGCCGTTGTCAATGGGCTGGACGATCACGACCTATAGCATGACGAAAGTTCCATGTCAGCAATCATTCTGCTTTGATTTTATGGGTTATCCCCTTAGTGAGGGGGTAGGGTCTAAAAGAAAAGGTTTCATTCTGGCCCGCTATCATATTTCGGTTCTTGTTTTTACGACTGAATGCTTGATTGCGATAATCGGTCGATGTTGAATGCGAGTTTTCATTGGGATTGGCCGTCTGTTGCCGTAGTAGTAAGGCTTAGGTTCGTACGGCTCGTGGTCGTTCGGTTTGTTGGTTTGAAGTGCGTCAAGTTTAGTTTCCTTGCACCCCATCCACATCTATTGTCGGTGACCGAGCCCAAGAAAGCTATTCTTGTTTTGGTGTATATCGAGAATATATTTAATGGCAAAGCTGGGCGAAACAGAACGAGCATCGAAAATGATTGGGACAGAACATCTCCTTCTTTTTTTTTCATGATTAATGAGAAAATAGTACCTTCTTGCCGGCATAGCGGCCACGGGTGATAATGGCAACACGGCCAACCTTGAGGAACTTCATTTTGTCGGGTGTCTTGGGGGTCGGGACAAGACGTCTGGGCTTGGGAATATGGAGTTGAAATCGGTAAAGTATCGTAGTCGCAAGAATTGACTATCAAAAAACCCTGGCTCCAGAGTTTCCACACAAGTTCAAAATTTTGTGTGGGCAAAACTTCTGGGGCAAGATTAAGCCCGCCAGGTCACGTGCAACATCGCACTGGAAAGTTCTCTGTCGGCTAAAAAGTGTTTGGGAAATATCCGGCTGAATATCACCTTTTTCTTTGATTACTAATCTAATCGATAAGATGTCATCACAATGTGGGGCCATCTCATCCATTGATTCGCCATTGAACATGAAGTTCCTGATCTTGTTTTCTTACAGTGATGTCGATAAAGTTCCTTGTGATAAAACTTGGTGATATTCTCTTCATACCGCAAAACTCGCTGCAATGGCACACGCTTACATAATTTCACGGGCTATGGATCCGATTTTTGCCGTCTTTATTGGCACTGGTGCAGCAGCGTTGCGAATAAACCGTGAGGGCATTGAGCAAGGTCGTACCACACAACAAACTATCCAAGCTGGTCTCAGGTAAATTTACATTGGCATAAAGTCATATATCAGGAAAAATACAACACTGACAACGGGTGTCACTAGGCGGTTAGGTCTCTAGTGAGCAAGGTTTGAACACGCACTCATCAAACAGAAGAAATGTTGGTTTGCGCTGGAATCTTAAGACCGAGTGAAACCAAAATGAGGAATGCGCGCCTATACGGAATATTGCTATGCCAAATACTCAAACTTTGCTACGACATATGCTTTCATATGGCCTGGATCAATGCTACTGATCAACAAAAAGCTGTTATTCATGACTACCTCCTGATTTCCTAAACCTTGACCAGAAAATAAACCCCTCGGTTACTTTCATGCTTGATACGTCGGTCCGTATTCCTTCTTCATTGCTTCTTGAACGATCTGACCACACAATTTGGCTGTTGGGTTCAATGCAACTGCCAATCCTCTTGCAACCTCATTTCCGTACCTGCCCCCCATTGCGAAGTCCTGAGAAGCGGCGGTCTCAAAGGCTACTTTGCCCCATCCAACTTCCCGTCGTGTGGGAGGGATGGTAAGAGAACTTACTGGAAACAGCTTTGCTGTGGAGTGGTAGATGGTTGCACGTTGAGTGTATGCAGCCGAAAGTGTCTTCATATTCTGTGGAGATATGGGTGTCGAAAGAGTCGCGGGACTAAGCAGGTGTATCGCCTCATCAAGATCACTGAGGACAAGAGTAGCAGCAGCCTTCGAAGAGTCCTCATTCGGTGATTGCATTAGGCATTTGGGATCAGATGCACCTTTAACAAGAAGAGTGTCACCGTACAGGCGACGGTAGGCCTGAGCCCTGTTGTTTCGGGCGCTTGCATAGCTAGGATAGGTATCAATGAGAGAGTCTAGTTTTCTCACGCAGTCCATATATCCCTCAAAAGGGTCTTCTAGTGTGCGGGGTTGCAACCCTGCTAGCTGCATCTCGATGCCTTGGATGGCTCGGATGATGTTGCGTTCGGCTGAGCTGACCTCCTGATATTTCTCTGAATTATTGATATGAGGGTCTTTTGGCAGAGAGTCATCAACAACTACTTGGCGCGTCGGGTCAGACTCAGGGTCGTTAATTTTTCCCAAGACGTTGAGATCGTTTTGGCTGAGGTCGATATTCATCATGATTGCGGCTCAAGTTGTGATGACGATGAAAGTGGATGATAAAAAAGTGGGGATGAATGATCGATGGAGGGGGGGCTACGGGAGATTTGTAACATGTGGTACACGAGGAAAAGACGGATGGTGAAAAAAAGAAGAGGGGAATTCGGTTATCGATGGGCTGTTAAGGGAATCGGCTTGTTATTAATGGAAATAGGTACAATCATGAACAGCATCAGGAAAAGAGGTTAGATTGAGCAATAAAAACAGAGGCGGTAGCAAGCCGGAAGGTGCTAAGATAAAAGGTACAAGGGTACAAAGTAATATTGAGACCAAGATAAAGATGGGCTCACTACTACGTAGTACTGCTTCATCCCTGACCCGGTATACCGCGCAAATGTCGCCCGTTCTAAATTCCGTTGGGGGCTTAAACCGAAGAGCGGGAATGCGGAAAGTTTAAAGCAAGGCGGAAATAGGAAAAGAGAAGGCGCAAAGGCCACAAATACATGATAAAAAAACACAAGACACAATACGGCCAAGTCAAACTTGGGGGAGCCAGTCTATGGCGCAGCCGGCCGAGTAGTTTGGTTTTGAGTTTGTGGCTCAGAGCGCAGGCGGTCAAGGCAAGTTTGAATGAGATCTAAACAGTTGGAGAAAGGCTCACTAGGGGCCTGCTATTTGGGGCTTAAAGCGATGGTCTCGGATTACCCCGGCTTCTAGCGGCTTTTAGCGGTTTTACATTGAGATGTAAGTCGCTTCTTTTGTTTCTTTCAATGGAGGCTTCTCGAAACCAAGTTGAGCAGATTAGAGCAACCAGAAGTAGATGGCGTTAAAGGGAAAGCAAAAATAGATCTAACACTCTCTCGCTCAGGGCAGCGAGCTGGAACAGTTGAAGCATAACTGATCTTGAGCTAAAAAAAAAGGCTTATTTTTTTGTTTCCTAGCAAATGGACATGCAGCATTGAAACCAATCTGCAGCGTTTTCTCTGTATGAAGAGATGGAGAGAAAACACTGACAAATCCGATCTGGTTTTGGAAGAGAAGGCGCCTAAAAACATCACGGGGCAAAGTGACGTAAGATGGCCTGCTGAGAAGAACAAACGCTTAGGTTGTGAATAGGATGAAGGAAGCTGGTTGGAGGTTGACCTATGAAGATGGCTGTCGTGCTGAAGTGCATAGGCACAAAAGTACGTAGGTACCTTCTATCTATGTAGTCTGGTCACCGCCAGGGTCAAAGCCAAAGCCAAAACCAAGGCCATGAAATAAGTGTAAACATATGGCCGTGCAGTCTTAGACAAGAGACAAGAGACAAGAACTATAGGATAACGAGCGGTAGGCTTAAAAGGCCATAGTCTGAAGTACCCGTGGGTATGACATAAGCTACAAGGGTACAAATGTAGTTTGAAAAGGATAAGCCCTGGATTGGGTGTGGGGGGTGCGGCATAAGTCCTTGAACCGACGGCAAGCTTCAGGTATGTGCAAACAGGCCGACCAGCACCCATTCCGGGCTACTGTCTTGTTGCAAGAGGCAGAGAAAAGGAAAGGAGCCGCTCGCTCTTTCCAAGATTATAAATGGCAGTTGCCTTCCTAGATGTTTTTAATATCGCTGGCTCCTTCTGTTTCGCTCACTACTGATAACATACGGATAGGTTTGACACCATCACTATCTACTACACACTCTATCTACATCTCATCCATCCCCAGTCTTTTGTTGGTGTTGATCACTTTTGCTCTTGTTTGTCCACGGAAAAGGCTGGCTTTCTCCTGCTCATAACATCTCGCTGCCATTTACTGTCTTTATACCAGTTATTAGCATACATTTATACCGTTGTCACCCTTATTTATACTCTTCTATCATGGCTCCTGCACTACTTACTGACGAGTCTTCCTCGCCCCGGTATCAATTATCAGACAATACTTCCTTTACTGACTCCCATTCTCGTCCTACCACATTCAAAGGCTATGATCATGTCACCTGGTGGGTTGGCAACGCCAAGCAGGCCGCTGCATACTACTCCAATATCTTTGGCTTCACCACCACAGCCTATCGTGGCTTAGAGACTGGTAGTCGTTATTTCTCCTCATACGTGTTACGCAATGCTAATGTCTGCTTTGTCTTCACATCGCCATTGCGTTCATACCGGCATTTGTCTGAGGATGATCCCATTTCGGCCGCTGACCGAGCGTTACTTGAAGAGATGCATCAACATCTCGAGCGCCACGGCGATGCCGTCAAAGACGTGGCTTTTGAAGTCGACAATGTGGCCTTTGTGTATAACCGTGCCATTCAGGGAAATGCCGTTTCTGTGCAGCCGCCTACCAAGAGTGTCGATGCCCATGACGGCAGTGTTACCACTGCCATTATCCGCACGTACGGCGACACAACCCACACACTTCTCAACCGCACCAACTATACCGGCCCCTTTATGCCTGGCTTCCGAGCGGTCGAGCCCAAGCCGGCCACAGTCGTTAGCGATGCTATGCCAAATGTCCTGCTTGAGCGCATCGATCACTGTGTGGGAAACCAGTCATGGAACGAGATGGTTGAGGCATGCGCCTTTTACGAGCGTTGCCTAAACTTTCACCGTTTCTGGTCGGTTGATGATTCACAGATTTGCACCGAGTTTTCCGCACTCAACAGTATCGTCATGGCTAGCGACGACAACATGGTCAAGATGCCCATCAACGAGCCCGCCCACGGCAAAAAGAAGTCTCAGATCGAAGAATTTGTCATGTTTAATTCGGGCCCCGGTGTACAGCACATTGCTCTAAAAACACCCGACATACTTAGTGCCGTGACTGCCTTGCGTGCACGTGGCGTTGAGTTCATTAGTGTGCCTAAAACGTACTACGACACGTTGCGTATGCGTCTTAAGACTGAGAAGCGTAACTGGGAGCTCAAGGAAGACCTTAACGCTATTGAGAAGCTCAACATCCTTATTGACTATGACGAGCAGGGTTATCTGCTGCAACTTTTCACCAAGCCACTCATGGACCGGCCAACGGTATTCATCGAGATTATCCAGCGCAATGATTTTGAGGGCTTTGGTGCAGGCAATTTCAAGAGTTTGTTTGAATCGATTGAGAGAGAACAGGAGAAGCGGGGCAATCTATAAAGCGAGAGAGAGAGAGAGAGAGGAGGTGACGGAGTATACATTTTCTTTTTCATGTTTTGAGCTGTGTCTTTTCCAACGCATGTATCTGTCCTTCAGAGCAGTGTTTTTGTTTTTTTTTTTTGGTTTTTCTCTTGTTCTTTCTCTTCCGCTTTTGGTATGATGTGAATAAGCAATAATTCTCAAGTAAAAACCAAGATATTGCTATTGAGCTTGTGTTCTATGTTCATGGTGACTGTGTGTCGTTTCTCGTCATCTCTTTTGCCTGTCTCGCTCACTCCTCTCCCCCACCTCGGTTGTTCACGTCAATCTAGGACCATGGCGGCATTTGACGCATGCGACAAAACGCCATTGCTAGCCCCATCCACACTTCTACTACCATTCGCCCGTATTTGTGAATGTGCTACAGCCGCCCGTGTATCGCCCTGACACCCAGCGCAGTTATGAATGACCTCATGCGCAAACACATCGCAGTCGACGCAAAAGTGGTTCTTACATAGGATACACGCATAACGGCCGCTCTCACTGACGCCTTTCAGCTCAGTCCTTTTGGTTTGCTCCTTGTGGCCTGCCACCACAGATCCCGATTCAGGCACGATTTTTTGGTGGGGGTTCCCATTTGCCGATGCGGTAGAGTCGTTGGCAGCACCGTTGGCGTTTCCATTGTTGTTGCCACTGGCGGTGGTATCTATGGCGCTGGGCTTTCGCGGAAATGGTGTTTGACACGCATAGCAGCTAATTGACCGCGCAGCATCAGCCCATGACACCTCAACAAAGTTCTTGAGCGGAAATAGGTGATGATACGATCGAGCGAGATGTGTAGATAAAATGAGCGTCAAGCCGCAGCCAGGACATGAGGCTGGCAGGCGGCATACACGGCAGCCGCAGCGGGTGCACATGTATCCCTCGCGGAAAAGCTTGTTGTGGCAACCGCAGTAGGCAACAGCATTGGCAGAGCCGGCAGCGACGGTGCGCGACGGAAAGCCCATCATTAGCAGACTGGGAGCAGCTTGCTCGGCTGTGCGTGTGACGGGTGGCGTAGTGGCAGCCAAGAACAGGTCCCGTAGGTGACCCTCATCTAACGCAATGTTGTATTGTGACTTGTCGCCAGCATTGGTGCGCTGACAGAGCTCAGCACAAATGGCTACTTGTGCGGCAAGACCAACTATGGATACACGTATTCGGTCGGTGATCAGATTGGCGACGGTATCTTGAATATCCCCGGGATCGCTAGAGAGAAGGGCGCCGTAGATAACGAGCACTTCACGGGTGCCATGAGAGGGGGTATTGCTGTTGCCGGCGAGGCCTAGTGTTAACAGCCAATTTTATCATGGAAATAGGGCCAATGGAAATATGACCGTGTGGTTGTTACATAGGCCAAAACTTACAAAAGCGCGCCGCGACACATTTCAAGAGCATTCTGCAAACTAGGGTTTCCTTGCGGCTCTTCCTCAGTCTGCCACTTGTGCAGCTGTTTCAGATGTTCCTCAGGGTTCCCACTAATCTCACTAACTCTAATACCAACACCGTCACGCATGCCAATAATGCCCATCTGCGAGATAGGATTTTGCTCAAAGTATTCTTTAACAAAGTCAGCAGCATATGAGAATACCAAGCGGTAGCGAGAGGGCAGCATATCCTTCTCAGCCATCGCGAACGACATGTCCAAGACCAGCATCAGATGCCTGATGATACCGCGCTGCAGAGGCGTAGTATCACGCATCAGCCGCCGGCGTTTCTCAGCCTCCAGAACCTCAGCCAGTGATAGCCCGCCTTGCTCATCTTCAACAACCGTATCCCAACTGCGATTAACTTCTTCCCAAGCGCCGCGCTTGCGGTCACCTCCGTTGCGAGCACCATTCTTATTGAGCTTGCGCTTTCCGTTATCATCGGAGATTTCGCCGTCAGAGTCGGCCATGTTGAGAGATGTGGAGCAGTCAGATGAAGGAAGCAGGTGGATATATAGATGGTATGGCCCTAGAATATAGTTGGTGTGTGTGAGGATCTGGCGATGAACGTTGAGGAATAGGTAGGTGACTACAAAAGCGCCAATTCGCAGATGCCCAAGTTATATGACAGTCGACCACGGCAACAAGCAAAGCTTTTCTCAAATGCAATACGTTGGATCATGGATTTTGAGCAGGACAAGGGGCAAGGACAAGTTCGCGCGTATAGTGCCAAATTGGCTAATGGGAAATGTCGAAAATTGGTTGAGGGGTGGAAGTTGACAGGTACAAGGCTGAGAACAAAGCCATGATTGAAGCTCCCTCCTGAACAAAAAGCATGCAGCCTCGTATACCCACTTTAATTTGAGCCAAGAAGGTAGCACCAAGTCAAGGGGTATTTTGGCATGTGATTTTAAGTAATTCTCAAGAGGTGTATTCTCTCATACTTCAGAGAATCTGCTTTGGAAGTAAGAATTTTCTACTATCTCTCCATGGCAAGCAAGAAGATAGAAATGAAATATCAGCCATGAATAGAGGCCTTATTAAATACGAATATCTCCCCACCAACCAAGCCTAGTGAAGGCAGCACAGCTCAACGAGAAATATATGAATACACAATACACGGTAGTCAAGGAGAAACGAACAACAGATGAATCGTGACAGGAGAAAAGATTAGAATTGCATGTTAAGGTTCAAAAAAACGCCAAATCAAATAGTGTAAAAACGCCATATTAACTCCACCTTGCAAGATCCGACCGAGTATCATGAAAAAATAAATGCAAACGTAAGCAGAAAACCAGAAAAAACAAGGAGACATGAGTTGGAAAAAAGAGGCGGGTGAGCTTTGATGTGACAGGGGAGAGCGAAGTGGCGGGGGTTGTATAAGAGGAACAAACACTCCGCCATTTTTAACGAAAATGATATACACAGAGGCAAAAGAAAGGAGGGTGCTGCGGTAGAAGAGGCGGGTAGTTCAAAAAGAATGTGTGTGCTAAAACAAAGGAGTTGAGAAGTGGAAGGAGAAGGAAGAAAAATGAGTACACAAACGAAGAAGGCAGAAAGAACAGACCTGGCAGTCAGCTTATTCGTACGCGCTAGAAGCCCAGTCGTCTTCAGTGATAGTCGTCCAGAAGTACCACACCAATGACACAGATATCATGGTGAAAAAAGTCTCAAACATAGACCCGTCAATCTTGCCTGACGTGTTGTTGCAAATGTTTGAGCTAATGGTATAGTTGAAGACTTGGCCTAGGGCAAAGAACGCGGCGGCGCCACCCAGCCAAATCAATGGCACCCACTCCTCGAGCACCTTGACCACTAACACGGTCTCAAGCACAAAGTATACAGCCAGAAAAATTAGAGGTGCGACTTGGTACAGCACATACAGTGCTATGTGGCGGTTGCTACCACTGTAGCTATCATCCCAGTAGCCAGTCCAACTGTAGCCAGTATCAAAGGCAACGTAGACGGTACCAATGAACAAGGGAGCAGCAGAACCGAAGACAAGGCCGACTGAAACTGGAGTCCCATCATCAAGTATTTGGTAGCCAACGACAGCATTGAGCATAAGCACCCATGTTGTTGCTATGATCGCTCCAATATGCAAAGCAGTAAAGAAGACACGGACTTTCTCATTGAGCGGGAATGAGCCAATGGTGAAGATTTCGCAAAACTGGATGAAAGCGTAGCCACCTAGGAAGACTTCCATTTCTCTAAAAAGTTGGAAGACACGAGATATGTTAGCTTCTAGAGAACGCGAATATGTTGAGAAATGGTATGAAAAAACTTACATACGACCCACAGCAGCCTTTCTTCTAGAAGAGAGCAGAATCAAGAAAGCGGTCATTACTACTGCTATAGCAGAAAGTAGAATCACACCCAAGTTCCCTAGATGGCGGCCCCCGCTTAGAGGAATGCCTTTAAGCTCACAGCCGCCCCAGGTGCCCGACTGGTCATGGTGCTTGGACATGAGGTTACAGACTGCGAGAGTGGAATCTCGACAAAAGACCTTTTTGGGGTTAGTAAGAGTCATTGGGTTTAATCAAAGAAACAACATAATGTGTTTGGGCCATTGGGGTAGTGGTGGTTAAGCGTTGGGCTGCGTGAACGTACATCAAAGTCTCCAAAGCGAGTCATGATGGCGATTAAAGCTGAAAAAAACGGTGCAAAACTATGAGCTTTTGGCAGTGGAGAATATAAAAGGTACAAGTGGTTTCCCTTGCACCCGTTGCGATGTGTTGAAGACTTGGGATCGGGGGTTTTGTCGTCGCTGGTTTGAGTCAGACGCCGCTGTACAGCTTGTGTACAAACTCAAAAGCTGATGCAGTGCGCGTGTTGGATGGCAATAGGGCTCTGATGCGTGGGTGAGCTGAGCTTTTGTATATGTGTTGATGAGTTGCGGTGATCAACGAGCAAGTATTGGAATCAGTAGAAACAATATGCAATGGATTGAAAAAAAGCACTTGAACGATGATCAGCGTTTTTGCGGTCAGAAAAATTAGCAAGCAAGGTGTTGCGGGGGGCCAAACAGTTTTGAGTGTGAAGCAAAGGTTGGGTATCGTGACGAGGAGGAGAATAAAAAGAAGAGCGAAGAGAGGAAAATAAAACGGAAAATCGAGGAAAAATAAATAAGGTAGGCCACGCAGAAAATATGAGACTGACTCAGACGAAAAGCAAAGACAAAGGAGACAAGACCAAGAGTAGCATGAAGAGAAGGAAATAGAGCGAGTAGTAGCAGGAGCATGTATTCCGGAGGCAGGTGATTGTTATATGTATGGAAGGGAAGGTGGGAAGGCGTTGAAGTGGAAGTTGCTACAAGTACAGATACAAAGCGGATGTACTACAACAGCCAACTTCCAATCGATGGCCCCCCCCCCCCCCTCCCTCCCCTCCCCATGTCAAGTCCAACCCACAAGTAAAACAGTGCAGGAAAAAGTGTAGTTGTTGTGCAGAAGAGCCAAAAAACGACGAGAAAAGTAGCATGGGCCCCCTATCGGAGGAAACAACACACCAAAAAAGAACCCCGTCAACAAGGGCCAAAAAGCACAAGCACTAAAACAAAGCAGGGGTGGTTGGGTCCTTTTTTCCTTTTTTTTCTAGTGGTTGTTGGTTTAGGCTTTAAACCCAAATACAGTACTTGCGACTTTGAACAAGACCCTTTTTTCACAGAAAATAAGAAAAAACGGAGGAACACTGGAGAAAAGCCCACAGAAAAGGTCTCGCTGCCCTACTGCTTGTTGAGATAGGCAGGAGGACGAAGGGGTGCGGCACACAGGTGTGTTATGAAAAATACAGACTGCAAGATACAAGACGCACGATTTGGAATACACTACGCACTCGCTATTGAACTTGCGAAACAACAGGCTTGGCTGTCCTTGACAGACAGAAACAGAAACAGAAACAGCCAAATGCCATCCATGCCTTGCCTATGCCAGTCAGGCCATCCAGCCGCCAGCCAGCTCAGGCCAGCCACCTGGCCCGGACCCCTCTCCACTCACTATTCCTGCCTTGTTCCTAATCCCCTGCTTTATTCTGCTTTGCCGAAGCCAGATTGACACGGACAGAAAGCTCTGTTGCATTGGCTCGTCCACCTTCTTTTTTATTCTTCGTCCCTTCCCGGTTTCCTATTTTTCTTCCACTGCCTTCAATCTCACTTCTTAGTTGGCCGCATTGGGCACCGTGTCCTTTTTCTGTTCTTTATTCGTCTCACCCATAAACATCGTTTTGTCCCATAGAAAGAACTTGACAGCTGCATGAAATCAGGGCAGCAAGTTCAGGCACACGGCTGTACTAAACTAAACAGATGCTAAACGAGGATGGCAAAAGGACCACAAGGAAGGGAAGAAAGAGGGGCAAGAAAGACTGCTGGTCACAATGACGACCAGCAACAACAAGAATAGAAGCTGGAGGAAAGAAGGAAAGCCGTCCAAGAGAGAAAGCCACCACCCACCCGTCACGTCGTCATCGCGACTCACCAAGACAAACGCAACAAAGGGAGCCTGTTTATTTGCGGTTAAAGACAACCAAGAACAAGGAACAACAAGCCCGCTTTGCCTTTTTCTTTCTTTCATCTTCACGACAATCTTTTTCCCATCCTGCAAGTTTTCTGCATGTCCAAGTAACCTTATCGACATACAAAAACCGACTACAACCCTAGACACACCCTGGCCACTTCTTGCCACTTCTTGCCACTTGGATACAATAGAACAAGTTGGTGCTAACTAAACTCAAACAAATCAAGCCCCCTTCATGAACTAGCCCTTCCAACGGCCAGATAGTGGCAGAACAACTCCTTAACCCCTGGCCCTCAAAGCTAGGAGCAAAAGGAAGGCGAAAGGATGTCATTCTTGTCTTGTTGTACAGAGCAAAAGTAGTGCCCTTTCATCTCCAGCTGAAGCCCGTGTCTCGCCTGTGATTCCACCGTAATTTTCCCCCAAGGTCGCCAGACTTGCTTGCTTGCCTTGCAAGGGAAAATAGGCTGGTTAGCACTTGGCCCGCCCCACTCATCTGTCGTCTCCTCGTACAACCACAAGTTCCCACACGGCGAAGGCGATCTTGGAGGGGCTTGGCTGTGTCCGCTAGCATTCAAGAGCCTGTCCCACAATCTCCATCTCTGAAGTCTTCCCTTGTGTTAGATTATTTTCAGCAGTTGGTGACTACTGTTTCAAGAGGCTCCCAGTTTCCTTGCCTAAGGTCCCCTTTTGCTGACTATTGGCTCATATAGGGCTGCTAATTTTTCGCCCTACAAAGGGACAAGGCAAAAGGCGGCCCACCCATTTCCACCTGCCGTTCTAGCTTCTTGTTCCTCACACTGCGAACTTTGCCCGCCAGCACCATAGCTCAGCGCCAGCAGAGAGCATGTGGACATGCACCACCAACACGGCTCCCAAAGCTTCTTCACTGTCTTATTCCCTTTCATTTCTCCTGTCTCAAGTTCTTTTGTCTGGCGTGATACTAAGAACTGCTCCGTCTTTGGACGTGTGTTTGTGTAAGTAGCAAAATATTTATCCCACCACACACATCCTCCCGTTTCTGCCTAAGCTTAAGCCCCGACTTTAAAAAAAGAAATAAAACATGTCGATCGCCGATCTGCAGTAAAGTATTAGCTCTACAGCCCTGGTGGAAGAAAAATAAGGCAAAAAAGAAAAGCGAAGACCAAGCTTTTTCCCTTTATAGTTTTGCTTCCTTGTTCATTGCCACTTTGAAAGCCGGAGTGGAGAGCAGGGTCTTCTTATCTGATGTGACCCATGGCCACTTGAAGCCACGTTTCTCACAGGGCTAGGGTTAAACGGTGGGTTTCCTCCAAGCTCCAAATAGGACGGGGCAGCCGCCATGCCATTGTTCTGTGCCGTGAAACATGAACGCCTTGATGCCACTACCCGCTCGAAATGAAAGCAAGAAAAACAGCAGCAACAATTCCAGTTCGTTGCGTCTTGCCATTTTCCTGCGTCGGTTGATTCATTGGTCGCGATGAAACGTGGGACCCTTAGTTTTAGCTGTGCATTGGAACTTTCTGTGCTGCTTGAATATCGTGCATGAGCCAGCTGACAAGGGTTACCGCACATCCCCGGCTAACCCAGGAAGCAGAACTATCAAAATATCAAAATAACCTTGGATGAAGAATCCTGCCGTCTCTATAAACAAACACAATCCTTCGTCAAGCGAGACGCAAAGATGAAAGATAAAAAGCCAGCATTGAACTGGCCAATCACTCAAGTAAGAATTTATGCAACCTTATGCGGCTTGCTTTCTTCTTGTCGACCAGAAGTACAGGCCAGCTGTTGATCTCCCCCATCTTTCTTTGTACACTTCTGTCCTCTCTTAGAAAAGGAGAAGCTTTGAAGTCAGACCCGCAGCATTATGTATATGCTATCTAATTCGAGGATACGAAAAAAGAGGATTGGGCAGATATAAAAAGAAGAGGGAATCTGAAACAACAATACAGGCGACTCACTCGATGGGAGCTGGTCGGAGGAGAAGGGGAGAGAGAAAGGTGATCATGCTTGTTCCAACCAGAGACGATGATGATGTCGGGGCGTAGAATTTCATGGGAAACAAAGACAGGGACAAAATCAGGGACACAGAGGCGCCCGTTGCTATGGATAGTCGGATGTAACTTCGTAACTTGTGCCTTGTGGACGATTCGTGAAACAGGAGCAACGTTCCTGTTCTAGTTGAACGGCTAATCACTAGGCAAAGGCCCAAGGTTGTCTTTGAGTTGGAATGACAAATGACTTGGCTTCATTTACATACGCCAGGATATGGTGCACAAGCCGCCAAAATCCAGTGGCACCGAACGAATCAAGTGCCATGAAGGTGAGGACGCTTGTGCAACCGGAGCAGCGGCAATTGAGTCTTGGGGAGGGCATCCGAAGATTGCTCTCCTTGGCGTTTCTTCTCTTCTCAGACCAAAAGCAGAGTGTTACTTGCAGAGGCGATAATCAAAGAACAAAGGGATTTTGAATTGCGCGCAGCGAGGTTTTAGGTTCTAGACACTGACTTTGTGAGATGATGCCTTGATTCTATTTTCTCAATCCAGCATCACCTCTAGATGAACAAGGCAGGCCCCGGCAGCCCAGAAATGAGTTACTAGGTTCTCCACATCTCACCTTTCTGCCCCGAGATCTCGAACTTGCTTGAACTTGGGTTAAATTAATGTCTACGAGGGTCACTGAGCTCAAACGACATTGTATTGGCTACCGAGCAGAATTGCCCCTCCGTGGGCCTCACGATAGGGTTTGTCCAGTTAAGCGCAACTTCTCCCAAGCTAACTTGTTGCTTGTTTCCGTTAGTCCGACACATCCCCCTCCGTTACCTGCCCTTCGCCCATCCCCTCGCCGTCTTCTCTCTCGCCCTTTGCTCACCCGTCCTCGACATCCTCGTTTCCGGCGTATCGTGGTTGAAGCAAATTGTTGCATTGGGACTTTCCTTTTCGTCAGCCTACTGTTATCTCACAGCGGTGCGGCGGGATAGTGATCGGATTGCTGTCATTGTATTATATTACGTCTACTGACTGTTATTTCAGCAATATGGTGGCGCGCTCTAGACAGGAGCAGCTTGCTGGCGTCATCTTCCAGCGCGATCGCCAGGCGGCTGGCATTTGTTGGGTCTTCGTGACTTTCTAGGGTCTGGCGTAAGGGCTGGAAAGGATTGGCTATCTAGAGTAACCCTAGGGAGCATCTATGGGGCTGAAATTTTTGGTCTGTGGCGACCACACGTGACCTTCTCTAAAAGGCGGCCGGGTAGGGGTTTAAACCCCGGCTTAGTCCTTCCGTATGTATGACTATTTCTACATCGTGTACTTTTTCTGTATTTTTTCACTGATGGGTGGGAGTAGAGCTCCTTTAGCACCTTCTCGCGGGGCCTTCCTCGGCTTCTCCTTCCGAACCTGCAAAAATACCTCCCTCGCTATCGTTTACCCACCTCTAGAATTGGCCGCCTCGTCCCAGGCTGCCCATATTGCGAACGCTCCCCTGTAGCCCGCGGTAGTCGTGATCCGCCTCTCCGCGTAGTTTGGGGTGGGATTGCCTCAGAAGGGCCTGGACGGCTCAGCTCAGACTCTGGCTGTTGTTTGCTCTAGATGAGTCCGAGGTTGTGGCACAGCGCGTTGGCAGCACGGTCTGCTGCCTTTGTGTTTTCAAGGAGTTTGTCCGCAAACCTTGGGCTTCAAGGTCTCAGCAGAGCTTTGCATGTCTACTAGTGTTCTCGCTCTTTTGGCTGGTTGCAGTAGGGCACCTATGATGATTGGCCTAGTAGCTTTTGACCACAGTGGTGCATGAATTTCTATTTGTGTGCGAAGGATTTTGTGTAGCTTCGCTGCGGCTAGGTTGTGCTGTGGTCCTCGTAGAGCGTGTTCTTCATCTAGTGCGCCAACGTATGGCTTCTCTTCTCTTCTCATCCTCTCACAGGAGTTCGATTAGTAGGAAACCTGCTGCATGGCATACGGTTTCTCATAGCACCGTGCGATACATAGGTAGGCAGGGCTGCTTTCAGACAATTTCTAACTGCGACGTTCATTCTGTCCGCAGCTGTTTGTGTCGTTTCAGTCTCCATCCACGCGCTCGTTGCGAAAAGTCCCTTGCTCAGTGTGCGCGCTCAGGCTGTGTTTAGCAAGCATATTGCACTTGCTCCCTTATAGCGCCTAGCCAGGTATCTCAGGCCGTTAGCCACTCAGTTGGCGCCGGTTGTCGCTTTCCCAACGTACTTGCGAAAAGGAGGTTGGCGCCTAGGCGAAGTCCTAGCCATTGCACTGACTTCTTTGTTAATCACGTCTAGTCCTTTCGATGTAGCAGATAGGTTATGGGCGACCTTTTTCCTGTTATAGAAGTGTCCACTTTCTCAGGCCGGAACCCAATCCGTTCTGTTACACCTGTGTTGTCTCCATCTTCATCATTGTTTTGAGTTTCTAGCAGTTGTTCTTGAAAGACTGACTATTAACTACAAGTGCTCCATTGCTTGTATATCATAGGAGCACAGGAATCTCCATCTAAGGGGGGCTATGAATAGCATCAAAAGGATCGGCAAGACTGGCGAGTCCTGTTGGAGAAAGCCTCCTGCTCGTGTCCTTCTCTAGCCTTCTTCTAAGCGCATGTGGGCAGTCCTCCCCTCCGCCGGATTTCTGACCTATTGACACAACTTGGCTGGCCATTGAATTTCCGCCAGCTGTTTTTCCGTTCTCGCTGTATCAGCTGCACAGCATATGCTCTTTGTATGTCGAAAATCAGTACACAAGTGGCCTTTTTCTAGTGCTATGAATCGTCTAACCTCCCACGTAATTTAATGAGTAGCTCTGTGGCTACCCTCTTTGGTCCTGCAGAGGTGCAGTTCCTCGGAATGCCTTTTTTCTCAATTGCTTCTGCTGTTAGCCTTCTGGACCATTGCGTACCTCAGGCCCTTTCCTAGGGTAGACAGAAGCCACACGAGAAGATAAGATCGTGGCTCATTTCGTGGGCACCCTGACTTTGGAATCGCTGCAAGGCTAGCTGTTCTGAGGACACTTGAGTGGTTCCCGCCTTTTAAACATGAATTGTACAATCTAGCTATGGTGTTGCCCAGGGAATCCCACGCAAGTCTCCATACCTCGTTAGGGATGCAGTCTTCTCTTGGAGCTGTGTTGGAAGGGCTTCACATGGCTGTTTCCACATCATAATAGGTAAAGGGTAACCATCTGTTTGCTTCTAGGCTGGGCCCGTGGAAGTACCACTTCTTTCCTACATGTGCCCTTGTGTGTGCTTTCAGATGGAAGCCGCACAAGTCGTTCTTGTGTTGCCTGGTCTCTGCAATGGTGGGATGCGCCTGACTTGTCATTAGCCCATTTAACTGCGCGAAAGATATCCTTCGGTTCCTTCAAGCCCGCTACAGTTTTGCTCATAAGCGCTTTTTGGCTTTGACGATCTCCTGCCGCATAGTAGTAATTTGTCGTTTCACGTATTCAGACCCCTTTGGCCAAGAGCTCTGTCTTTTCTAGCCCGCCATCACTACTCTCCCAGACTGTCCCTAGTTGGTTAACTTTGTGTTTGCACTCTGCTACAAGACTGCCAAATTTCATCTTCATCAGCCTCAATTGGGTCTTAGGTCTTTTCCAGGCTGCCCTTGCCCTTACTTTGTAAGATCCCGTGGTCACTGATGATACCTGATATGACTTTCGTGTTGGTCATCCATTTACTCACCGTAGTTCGTGGCGCGATGACCAAGTCAATGATTCTACCGGCTCTGTGTGAGCGTTTATCTTTTCTGCTGAGGACGCTTAGATCGTTTGCCATCAGCCAACTTTCCAAGTTCCTTCCCTCATCATTTCCCTCGGGGTCGGTGTTCCATGGTTGGCGTTAAGGTCGCTCAGTTCTATCTATGCGTTGTACCTCTCGGCTCATATCAATCCCTTCAGGCCTTCGTCTAGTACAGGGCCTGAACCTTGACATTTCCCTGCACTCCATTGTGGAGTATAACTCCCAGGATGTGCAGTATTACAAGGGCCGCGATGGCGTTCTGCGCCTTTTGATTATGGCTATGTTGCTGCTGCCCTCGAATTCCATACTTGTAGGGAGCACATGGCCTTCTAGCAGATCGGTTGCGATATGAAGAGTGGCGCTTTTGTATTTATCCATTTCCATTTGCTGCTTTGATGGTCTTGGCTTGACCACTGGCTTGTTTTTGCGATTTGGCCGATGAACCGTTCTTCGTTTTTCACAGGGTCAGGGCCTTCCTCACCGAGTACGTAGAGGTCTGATAGGCCGGTGATACGCGCATGTATTCACTTCCCGTCTAGTCCATTAGGGGATAGAATCCAGCGGAGCACAATGGTTTTGTCCTTCTGTGTGTGTATGGCTGTTGCCGCATCATATAATACTTTTCTCGTTTTGCTGGTGGCTGGTAGTAGAGCTCCCTCGGCACTTTCTCGTGGAACCCTCCTCGACATCTCCTTCCTACCCTACAACCATTTCCTCCTCCCATCCCTTTTTTCTTCCCCTTCCATTCTCCCTCATCTTCATCCTCTTCGTCTCCTCCTTTGTTGCTGCCCTTCCTGTCTCAGGGTTGGTCGTGTCGTCCTGGGCTGCCCTTGTTGTGATCACTCCACTGTAGTTTGTGGTGACAGTGACCTGCATCTCCGCGTTTCTTGAGGAGGGATTGCCTCTGTGGTGTCCAGACAGCTCAGCTTGGGCTCGGGTTGTTGTGATTTCTGAATGAGCCTCAGGTTGCGGCGAAGCACTTTGGCGACGTGGCATGTCGCTTTCGTGTTTTTAAGGAGCTTGTCCGCAAACTTTTGGCTCCATGGTCTAGGCAATGTCTTGCAAGTCCACCAGTGGCCTCGTTCCTTTGTTTGGTTGTAAGCTCTGTATACAAGTGGACAGTTGTGTCCCCATCGCCCGTGGTATTTGTCGAAGTCTCCATCGCCAGTTCTAGCCGCGAGAATATGGCTCAGCTCTATTCTGGCGAGCCCCTTGTAGTGGGGGGTTCAATGGGGACGCAGGTTCCAAGTGGGCGATATCCTTTTTGTTCTTTCCACCACCCCTCGTAGTCGAGACGTAACCGGTCTCTCCTCCATCTCCGTGCTCCTGCGAGGCTGAAGCGGTGTTTTGTTGCCAGTTCTTGGCATCCTAACTTAGCCTAGGCATCGGCTAGCTCATTGCCTTCAATGCACATGTGTCCTAGGACCCATAACACTCGGGCATGTCTTCCAGGTGTCTCATCTGCCCAAGCTTTTAGAATCCGTCTTGTCTCGTCTACCGTTTCCTGTAATATACTGATTTTGGTGGCTGCATTGCAAAGTCGGTCTACGATTCCTCTGTTGTCTAGACACAGCCAGCTTTCTCCAGCTCCTTCGCGAGCTGTCTCTCGCTTGTTTGCCTCGAGAGCGCTAACTGCCTCCACATCTGCCACCTTCATTCACTTTCCCAGAGCTGTGTGGTCTACTTCCTTGGTAGCTCCGTCTTTGGCGATAGCCCATCCTGCGTCCGAGTTGCCACACACAGCTGAACCTTTTTTGTTGTTGTTGTATTTAACGTCTACCCTAACTAGCAAAAGCTGTCAATACGACGGCGTCCCAGACAAGTTGAGCCTTGGATGATGTCGTCATCCAGGACCCTCCTTGGGTGGTCGGCAACTACGAGAATGCGTGAGCTTCGAAGATATTTTATGATCAGACAAAGGGCCCGGTGTTGTTGTTTTTGTATTTTTAACGTCTACCTGAACAGAGCAAACTATCAATACGACGGCGTTCCGAACAAATGAAGTCCTAACCGATATCGTCACCCAAGACCACCTTTGGGCGGCCGGCGGTTGCGAGATTGCGTAAATGTAGAGGGTCCCCTATAGCCATACAAAGGACTAGGTGAAGAACACTAGGAGGGTCTATAAACAGCAGAGCCCGAAGGCGTACTCGCAGGATTCCGGGAATGGCCCGGTGTTTTTGGCCTGCTTGAACGGAGACAGGAGAATATGATGTGTCGAATACGGAAGGCCAGCGGCTGTCGGCTTGAGGATTGTGCATATAGTCCCGACGTAATACACTGGTCTTGTCCTTCCGATCTTCTGAATGTTCATGTGCAGTTTTTTGGTCCGATCCGACGATGGGAACAGGATCACCTTGGATCCAAACGTGACATCTCCCAATCCCCCTCGATGGTAAATTTATATCAACGCCTCACTCATCCACCTCTATCGCATCTCCTCCCATGACTCCTTCTTCCCCGATATCCACGTCCATCCCGTCCTCACTCTCACCGTCAACATCCATCCCATCCACGTCCATGACGATTAGGCCCCCCTCTCAATGACCTCCATCAGTCCATTTGCCAAGCTCCCGGCTTTCTCGTTATCAGGTTTGTCACTCTCTTGTATCCGAATAAGCTGGCCCACGTTCCTCTTACACTCCGCGACGAAGATGTCGTGGTTCATCCTCTGCAAGCGCCACTTCGTCTCAGGGCTTCTTCGAGCAGCCCTAGCTCCAACTTGTATCTCGATCCATTGTTCCAAGGCCTTACCGGCTGGGTTTTCTTTATCCTTGGCGTTCCAGGTACCGTGGTGTGCATTGAAGTCTCCTGTTGCAATCCATGTATTGTCTTTGCTGGTGATCATGAATTCCTGTAGTCCTTCGTCTTGTCTTATACAGCGGCGGGAGGCGTTGTAAACTCCAAGCACATGGAGTATGCCTCTGTTCGTTTTGATGCGGAGCTGACACAGATCCAGATGGGTCTGGTGGGCCTCGGCTGTGGCTATATCTTTGCGAACATAGGCAATACTCCGG
>JAZBQP010000185.1:0-47667 GCA_038407015.1 Ceratocystis ficicola
TCTTTTTTTTTCTTTCTTTGCTGTTGTCGTCATTAAGACACAAAAGATCAGATCAAGAAGAAGATTTGCCTTTAGTGTGTCTACATGTCTGCGTCCGTATCAGGTTGCCCCTCCCCGCGTGCTCCCCCCCCCCCCCCCCCCCCCCCCCCCCCCCCCCCCCCAGAAACACATACAACAAAGGCCATTCAATGGAAGTGGTTTTAGACAGAGCGAGGTTGGTATCATCAAATACTATAGATAGACCTGAGAATCATGCCGAGCAACGCCCTACGTGGAAAGACAACCGTTGTTTCGTGTTTAAGGAAACTGAGGTTATATCTGTATTAGACACGCTTTATCAAGCATCTTGGCAGCTGACTTTTGCAAATGTCTTGCGAACTTTCTATACGTGGTACGTTAGCACGAGACTTGTTTTTTGTCATCATTCATAGTCACACAAGAAACGAGTCACGTGGTCTCTGAAGTGAGGCAGAAGGGATCCAGAGCGCATCCTATTTCCAGAGACAACTACTACGTGGGCATCATGTTTTGATACATGAGCATCAGGTCTATGTGGGCATCACATTTTTATGCACTCTAATTGGTTGGAAATATTTCTGCTAGTGCATTCCATGGTCTGGAGATTCTGCCCATGTACCTCTCTCGCTGGCCAATGCTATAGCTGATCCTTGCGCAAAGGAATGCAGAAAGGATGGGAGGGATATTCGCCGTTTAAGACTTCAGTCATTACTCTGAAATATGGTTTCTTGATCCTATGTTATTATGATGCCAGCCAGTTGCCTATGCCAGCAACTTCATGTGCAGCTAAGTGGTTGAAGTCTTGCGCTACTTCAGCCGGCTCGGGAGAGTGAGCCCAGGAGGAGATAATGGCATATTTGGACTGGAGTAAGGCGAAGGATGACTGTGTAGAGGCCGAGGTCACCTAGGAGCCGGGGGATAATCCTCTCGGAGGGAGAAGAAGGGGTGTATCTGACATCTAGAGGAGGATGGATAAAGAGACTGAAAAATAACAAGCTTTGCATCTAATGGGTAGAGCTTTTGATTTGATTACATTCAACGTCTACTGGAATCACCAAGATCAAACCACGCCTAGTGGGTAGAGTGGGAGGTTTCACTGTATTTAGATAATGTCAATCAAGCAGTTAGATTTGAATGCAAAGACAGCTAAAATAAAAATTACAGAGTCAAAGGCTATTAATTGGCTCTTGCAGAAGAATAAATTCACAGCAGCTGTGATATTTATTTCTGGCTGCTGTTGCTACTCATTGAGAATACTTGAGATTTGGCTGGCTGTTAGTGCACAAGCTTCACCGCCTTGATGGGGCTTTACCTGTGAGTTAAAGCCAATTAGGGTGTGTAAAATCCGATGCCCATATAAGCCTAGTAATTGCCTTTCCGGAAGCTACGCCCAGCAAGGCGACCAAATGCTAGGGCAGTGTACGGACGGTCCGTCCCAAGATAGAAGTTACGTCGTAAAACAACAATCCAGTATGCTTCGTTGTAGCGTCTTAGTAGGGTGGACATTGTCTTCTCTGGCTACTAGGCATGATAATCGCGATGTTTCTAGTGAGAGCATGAGCAGTGTTAGTAGAATTGGGGCTTGTGATACAAGAAACTTTCGGGTGTCCACGTAATGATGTGCAGCTAGAGGCCCACATTTATATCAGGACCCTAAACCCTAAGCTCACATTCAGCCTAAACAACAAGTTTTCGTTGCCTAGTTCTGCGATAGTTGTGAAGTTTCTCTTTCAATCTGGTGATAGTTTTGTTTTGCAACATTTTCTTCTTCTCTATTCGCTCATTTATTGAATTTTGTTGCTGCCTAGAAGCTACTCAGTCAGACGACTCGAAGCTCAGACAGTGCTCTTTTTACTTGTGTCTCTAACTCTCATAATCTTTGTCTTTTTTTCTGGCCTTTTTGTTTTTGTTTATCTTGGCTTTTTCATTTGTATTCTAACTATCTACGCACCCTAATCGCCGGGAACAGTCCTTATTTCGTATTTACTTGGCCTTGAGCTTTTTCATCAGCCCTTTTTTCTTGTTGCCCCCTCAGCCTTTTGTTTGTTGCCTGCCAGCCTTGTGCTTGTTTCGTAATCGACTCCTTTCGAACGCCTTGGCTCGCTTGTGTTGGAATCGGCTACTCATATTTTTGGCATTACTCATTTAGACGCGATTTTTGTCGCACTTCTCGCGATAATAAATGATGGGCGCCTTTTGCTCGTGTCTTGGGCTCAGCCGGAACGACTACTACGACGAGGTACGCTACGCGATTGAATCCATGCACCGGCATTGCGATTACTGACGAACCCGGGTTACAGGATGAAGAACGACGACTTCTCGAAGATGATAACGTTGTCGGAGGCCAATATGGCGTCCTTAATGACACTCCCATCATGGCGACCGAAGATGGTGTAGAGGCTCGTCAGGAGTTTGAGGCGTTACAACGCGTTGTTGCGAAAGCCTCTGAGTATGTCATCATGACGTGAAAATGACGTGCAAGAAAAAGACTGGTCTTTTTTTTTGCCATACATCTCGCTCGCCTAGCTAACTTCTACCCTAGTAACATGGTTGATATCTTCGAAATTGGAGACTCAGCTCGCCCGACTCCAGCACCGTTTGCATACGCCGGCCAAGAAAACAGGTTGATGCGATACCGAAACCTCCTCTCAAAGATTTCGGGTACCGACGACGACACCGACACTGCCCACTTGGAGTCAGCCTTACCGCCAGTCCATGTTGATGCATCGGCTACCACACCTGTCGAACTCTCGTCAACATTATATTCCACAACGGAGCAGCTAGATAAGGAGGCTGCACTTGTTGGAACTTTTGCTGACGCTGCAGCTGCGATGAAGTAGTCTAGAAACCTGCTAGCATATGTATTTGTGCAGGATAGGCAGACAAAACGTTTGTCTTGCATTCTAGTGTCTCGTATCTTTTGCCTTACCAGCGATGGAAATTCCCAACCTTCCATGTTGGTTCCTGATCCTGCTGCGACACGACCTATGCAGTGCAAAGCCATGCCAAAAGTACAAATGCAGTCCTTTTTCTTGCCCTGCTGCTTTGATTTTCCCTTCTTTAACCATTGCAATTATGCATTCCCATCTGGGGAAATGAACCGCCGGCCTGTTGGGGCTCTGGATTCAAGTGGATGCCTGATTGCGCTTGATATCTCCTGTCTTCTCCTGTCTTCTTATTCTTCCTCTCATCCTCCTCATACCGGTTCTGATTTCGCCTTCCCCGGACCTATCAGGACGCGACGCCTGGCACTTTATGGTCAAAAGGAATTGCTCGTTCAGGACGCCAGCCATACAGACCATAGCAGCCTAATCAGGCTCACTCACTCAACTGACCTAGAGTTGGGAAATAAACCTAGGGACTTGAAAAAACACACGGAAATTTTCTACTGCTTGTTTTTTTTTCTAACTTTCTCTATTGATTGAAGCATTTAGGGTGTGTGTTGGACAGTACTTTTGGTTCTGCTCTACCTCTTATTCACGCTTCCTTTTTATTTACTGCATTTTTTTTTCCCTCGAAAAAGAGCGTATTAACCTCATTGGGCTCGCTCAAAGACTCAAACCTAAGCTACAGAGACAGGAGACAGGATTATGCCATGTTGGTGACTCTCGGCCAAGGCTTTATGCATCTTGGCCTGGACAAGCCGTGGCATACCCTTTCGAGCGCAGCTGTCTCTTCCTGATAAGCTGATCTCGGCATTCTAAAATGTTATAATTATTCCCTCTCATCCTCATGACGACATTCCACTCATGTCATGTACACCGAACTACCCAGAAAAAGAAAGTTCGGAGAAAGCTGATAAATAAAATGTCAACTTTTCTTCTTTTCCTCGAATAGCATTAAAAGAACAAAAGGACGGGTGAGCCTTAAATTATGACATTAGCTGCTCGCTGTCTGTCTGTACCGTACTTTTCCCATCATTAGTAAGAATATGACTGGTCATTGTAGCGACATAATGAAGGTACAAAAGGCATGTATGTATTGGTAGGTGTGTGTGTGTGTGCATGTATGTGTCTGTCTGTCCGTATGGGTTTGCCTATCTGGTAATGCGTGTTTACGAATCTGGCCTTGAACAAAGGCCTTGCATCAATTTCCCCTAAAAGTGAATTTGACAGGAGGAAATTAAGAAGCAGAACGAGAGCTTTTCGTTTAGCATGATGGCAAAGAGGATTTTTGTAGATCCACACCTAGCTACTACATGGACAATGGAAACAAGCCGCCATCGTTTGCAACAAAGAAGACGTTGATTTAGGGAAGGCTTAGGGAGGAGGCAATTTTCCCGTCTTGGGTTTGGGGTCTGGTACACAGAAGGCGGGAATGAGGAAACGAAAGAAGGGAGGTGTGAAATCTCTGACTGGGCCTGTTCTCCCATCCCCCCTGCTTCGAATTTGCTACAGGGTCTATCCTCGTTGAGAGTCCTTCTTTTTCACTGTAAAGCATGGATAGCTCCTGTTCACAATGGCTTGTTCGTTTCTTCAACCCCGCTGTTCCTTTTGACAACCTAACCTCATTCTTGTAAGAAAAAATTGACAAGGCCAACGAAGTACCGAGAGAAGGGAAAACAGGCCGAGTCCAAAGCGCATGTAGTACGAAAGGGGGAGGGGGAAGGGGGAAGGAGGGCGGAAGGGGAGGTAGTTGGATATGAGCACAGGCAAGCTGATAACTATGGTGTATGGGCATACAAAAGGCACAGCACATTACAAGAACCGAGAAATAGGCAATTACTCTACCCATAACTGGACTCGGAACTCGGAATCCTACATCAGCCCTGGCCTGTTTGCGTTCGAGTCCATGTCTGGCGGATAAGGAAAGAAGCTGCTCATAGGAACTAGTACTATAGAATCTTCTAGACTGTCGCTCGGTGCTCTTGGTCAACGACTCGGGCTGTTGGAAGCTGGCTTTTCTTTTCTTTGCGCGTTTGTTATTTTTTTCTCCTCATTTTCAACTTGATGTCATTTCTAACTTACGTCATATATTTCTGTGGGCTTGGGAAGCACTACCGACTCCTATGAACGCCACAAGCACTGGTACCTATTTATGTCCGTATTTGCTCACATGTATGTATGGCAAAAGTTCGGATATACAAAGGAGTCAAGAGGAGCGCAAGAGCCCAGTTGATTGGGTCCCAAAAGACGAGAGAACCTGAAAGTCTGCAACTAGCATAGATGGATAGAAAGATGCACAACTGCACGTACTTACTCTTAAGTACCTGTACACCCATCCACCCTAAAAGCTAACTGTGCCTGCTGGTCCACTAACAGCCACAGCCTGGACATTATGGTTGCCGATTAAACTGGGTTGGCAATAGGTAGAAGGTCTCGTTGCTTCTACAGCAGTTCTAGTCGACAGATCAGCTCGGTAATGTGATGAATGCTATTGTAGTCCCAAAGCAACTAGACCGGTGCTAGTGCTAGGGCCGTGAACAATGTCACTCTGCAATAACTCAGTAAGCAGTCCTCCGCGGGGGACATGCACTAGTCCTAGAGTGGCAAACATACACATGTGGTTTGTATGCACGTTGGACACTGGAGGCTTAAAGGAGAAGACGGGGCTCTTTTGATTAATTATAATTAAACTTTGTGTTGGACTAGCTAGGTTCTTCTTTGATACAAACAACAAATATCCATATTCCCTCACATGCTGGAATTAAGATGGCCTAAGGAAGTAAGCAAATGTTTGAACTCGGACAGTAATATTGAAGAGCTCAAGAAAACAGCAAAAACATAGCCAACAAGAGAAATAAATAAAATAAAACCAAGAGCAAAGGCAATAGCAGCGGCAGCAAAACACCAGTGGCAATGACGATGGAAATGACAATGGCAATAACAATGATAATGGCAAGAAAGAACACGACTATCCTCTCCAAGCTGTCAAAACAAAACAGTACAAATACAAGATAGGAGGAAAAAATATGAAAAGAGACAAGAAGACACAGCAAAGAGCTGTGAAGGGCAAAGCATTTGCACATCTCAGCAGATACGCATGAGAACTGTCGAGAGAGTGTTATAGGGGTGCGGAGGAAGAAAGAGAAAATTCTCTCTCACAGGAGGAGGGGGGGAGAGAAGAGGGGAAAGAGAAAGAGACAAAGACACCATATGTATGTACATCCTTGTTAAAAAAGAGCACAACTTGTAGTCGTAGAGAGTCCGAGAGTCCAGGAGTCTGAGCAAAAGTTGGATCTAGAACTCAAACTAGACGTGTCAAATTCCTGGGACCCTTGAGAGGTCCCTTATAAAGAGCCTTATATCGAACTTTTCGATCCTTGTTGTCTTGTTACTGTTCTTCTCTTTCTCCTTCTCCTCTCTCGCTTTCTCTCACTTTTTTTTGGATTTGTGTCTTAATGTCGAAGCAAAAAGTTGAGCTCTTGTGGATGGTAAATCTTCTCGATGTATGGCCCGCCCGTGTAGTCTGGCATGCTGGACACGGGAGGCATGACTAGCTCTAGCCCTCGTTCTCTAACAGCCCTGATTGAATTTGAGTTTGGATTGGCTAGGGCTTCGTGCACTTCGCGCATTTCATGCCACTCGTTAAATACTTGTTGATAGTCGCGGCGCGTTTTTTCTATTGTGGCCATCAGGTCTTGACCTCCTTGACAGCACCAACGACGCAGGTCCTGTCTCATTTTTTCGAGGCGTCGTTCTTTCCTAGCCGCTTTTTCGCAAAGGTTGCAGACCTTGTCCAAGAAGACAGTTTCGTAGATAAGTTTTAAGCCGCAGGTTTCGCCAGTACGTGTGACTTGGTTACAACGCTCGCGGAAGCCGTCCCAACGCCAGGACCGGCAACACCAAACAGTCATGTCGTAGAGGCACATTTCAGGGGTGAGTATGGTCTAAAAACTGGGCGGACTTGTCTGCAGCTGTATGAGAGAGATAGAGGGGAGAGATGGACTTCTAGTGGGGAGGGGGGGGGGGGGGGGGGGGGTGGATGGGGACTAGACTACAGCGCATGCCTTAGGTTAGTTTGAGCAGAACAGACAAGGGTTAAATGATAATGGGAGGGGCTTCTGTAGCTGGGCAGACATTTTGTATCAGCCAGAAGAGAGAAGAAGGGAAAGGGAAAGGGGGGCTAGAGAAAGAGAGAGGGAGAGAGGAGGAGAGGGAGGGAGAGAACGGTTTAGGGCTAAATACAAGGTAGAAGACGAGGGCTCTGACACGTACATGGAAATAGTTGCTTCAATTGTGATGGCTAGGAGTCGTGTCGGCCTTACTGCATCGGACACTGAATATACAAATCGGGAAGGCCGGAGATCGAGGAGTAGAGGGCCGTCACAAAAAGACACAAAAGGGGAGGAAGAAGACTATGATGAAAAGAGAGTGGAAGGGGATGGGGATGGGCAAGAGATTGTTGCTTCAATGTGGGACTGGATGTGTGATTTTTCGGAAGAGTGCCCGGGTAATGTGGAGTTATCTGGCAGTGCTTCGGGAATTAGGAGAGAGGAGAGCAAGACAGAGAAAAAGAGAAGAGGAAATGGAGGGGGAGAGAGGGGTATGACAGATATATCGAAGAATTTGAGCTGGACCCGATCAGGGAGAGGGTTTGCGCTGCAGCATCAGCTTAGAGCCAGCCTGGGATTGATATCAGTATATGGGTATGAACGCGGGCACATTCAAGCACTATGTATAGATGTACATGTATATATATTCATTTATATACATGTACATACACATGTATCCATATCCAGGCACGAACACACATGTACATACCGACGCAAACACACGAAGCAGTACCCGGGAGTGGTCACACAACCGAATTCAAGGTTCGGGTCGGGCTGAAGAGAACAGCAAGAGTGCCTAGGCAAGAAAGGTAGGCAGGAGGTGAGGGGCCAAGCAAAGAGGTAGAATTCTGGACGACCGGGAGATTGAGAAGTAGGAATCCAAGCTCTTTGTTAAGCCTTAGGACATCTTGTACATCTTATATTTGAGAATTGACGTTTGCAAAAACGGCCATTGGATTGCCGGCCTCTAGTCTGTGATTAGGAGCCGTCGAGGCCGCCCTAAGTCGCATTTCTTTATCCTTTTCCTTCCCCCGCCATGGGTTAAAGATTAATGATAAAATGTTGTCCTGGCTCGCGTATTTTTATCTTTTAGGCTAGGTCTCTCGTCGCCTTAAGAACCTAGCCCCAAGTATTTCTGTCCTAGGCATTTTCATTTCTTGCTGTTTGCTACCCTCTCAAGACGGCCGGTCAAGGGATGACTTGAACTTAGGCTAGGAACAAATCACGATAAAGTGTTTGGTCAGATTAGGTCAGGCTAGCGGCAGCACAGCGTAGCGCAGCACAGCATAGCACACTACTAGACCGTCAACATAAACACTAACCCGCCCGCACCTGCACCACACAGCACAACACACACAATGTCACATCGCATCTCATCACAGCACAACACAACACAACACAACACAACATGACATAGCATAGCATAGGCAAGAGAGACATGATGCCATGTACGTGCATACAAAGACATGGATACAGGCCTCATGTCTCCCCAGCGCTCTTGCCTTTCCAGGTCCTTTGTTCTATTCATATCGCAGCCACACACCCTGTTCCCTTTTTTCTAAACAAGCGTCGCTTTCATGCAGCTCTGCAGGGTACGAGGGGCCGGCCGAGAAGTTGGACTACATGCCGACAGAAGGATGGGATGGGGGGATGGGCATGGATGCGAATAGATGGGGCTATACGGATGGATGTGAATAGATGCGAATGTACGTGGATAATCGATTTGGATAGATGTGGATAGATGTGGATATGGGCTGAACATGGATCTGGTTGTGGTGTCTCTTCTGGCGCCACCTTCTGGTAAAGAGCAGAGCTGTATGCCATGTCCTGTCTTTCCCCGAGGTTCAAGACAAGACAAGATAAAAGCGAGACAGAGCGAAGCGTTTGGCCGGACTAACTCCCAATGCTGTGACCTTGGAGCTGTGCATCGTTTGTCCTAGTCTAGTTATTAGTTTGCAGTGGATATGCAATGCATATCTGGCTGACCATTTACATAGGTGTGTATGTGTGTGAATATATACGTACGTAGGTTTAGCAGTGTATGTAGGTGGGCTGGAGGCATACTGCACTAATGCAATCGCCAGCCGGTTGCTCAAGATATCACCAACATCCTAGCTCATGTTCCAGCTCACTCTAAAAAAAAGTCTTAACGTATCTTCTAGAGCTGTCTTTGCCCCTTCCCAGCCTTCCTCTTGCTCTTTGTGCCCAAAGCATCGAGAGCTTGGTCTCCTGGTTTCTTGGACTGGTGCTGGGCTTGACCAGGGACATTGGCCACATAACCAGCCAGCGAGCCTTCGAAAGGTCTTTGTAGAGGGCCCGTGGAGCCTAAACAGAGCACTGCATCTCATCACACTTCGTTGACCACTAAATGCATAGTCTAGGATGCAAGATGTATACCTATAATAGCCACCGATAGTCGCCATCTCGTAGTATCGTCACATCTCTTGCTTAACGAGAGGTCATTAGGCTGCAGGGGCTCATACATAGCACCAAGTCCCATCGTTCTGTGGTCTTTCAGAGCACACCGAGCCCTAATGCTGTCCTTATGTTGCCTTGTTTCTAGACATTGCGCATTGCGACTGTTTTAGTCTCCCTCTCATCTTTACTTTCTGCCCCTTTGCTTCCTTGCCTCCTCCTCTCTCTCCCCCCTCTCCTTCTTATTTCTCTTTCCATTCTTGATTTTGTAAAATTTTCAAGGGCCTCCTGATAAGTCACAAAGTCAAAACAAACAAAAAGAACACAAAAAATAGCAGAAATGTATTGGTGGGCGTGCAAGTATCACCGGGTAGCAAAGGAGAAGGGGGGAAGGGGCGTGTTTGCGCAGTACATGTAATGCAAATGACTACCTCAACTTACCGTCGTAGCCACCCCTCTTCCCTCTTTCCCGCAAGGCCCCAAATCTGCAAGCAGACCAGAATCTCGGTGAAAAAGCAGGGGTCCTGGGGATTCTCAGCCAGGATTGTAATGGAGACTTCAACTAGGCTACTATTGACTTTGGGCACAGAGCAACCCAGAACTAGGATTCATGTAACTCGCCTTAGATGTTGAGCTGTGTATACATGTGCGCCACGCTCTAGCGGGAGACTGTGCGCCCTTTTTGTAGTCTTGCGTCTAGTAAAGTCATGACCTCTCTCTCCACTGACCGTGAGTTCCTAAGAGGCGCTCTTTACTTTCTCCCCCTCTATTTCCTTCCCCTCTCCCCAGCCCTTTCACGACCCCACCTTGCTATTCTAGATACATCCACAATCTACAAGCTTAGCTAACATGGCATTCTCTTCTTACGGGTGCTTGGCTCATTGACACGCCAGTAGGACCCTAGCTTTTCGGTTAGCTTCCTTTACCTGCCCTTACGGGTGTCCGAGTACTCATATAACACCGCAGCTATAGCAAGCTCCGCCGCCTCTGGCTTTCTGGTTCTTCTCCACCCCCCCTCACCTCACCCCCCTCCCTCTCTCCCCTCATCTTACTCCGTACTCCGAGCCGCCTGTCTCTACTTCTGCTCTCGCCTTTCCCGGGACAGCTGTTCGGATACGTGGCACTAATACAACGTATCTGCTTATCACGACCCAGGCAGAGCATTAATTGCACTGTTCGGTTCTGCATCCTTACTTTCTTCTTGATTGGTGACTTATTAAAAGTCACACGCCAACTCATGAGAAGGACTGAAGGACTGGGGATGTAGTCTGTCGCTATGCCCAACGGACATGCCTGGCTAGAGAGTTGGCCAAGATGCGCTGTATGGCCTCTCGACTTACAAAGTATGGCTAGTACATCGAACCAACAAAACTGCCAGTCTAGACGTGGCCCATGTGCTCTCTTTTTGCTTGCTCTTGGCCCGTTTTATCATCCCTGCATGTTAGCTCCAGGGCCTGAAAAGGGCCCCAATGTTGTAAAGCGGACTCAGCTACTGCGCAATCACCTAGTAAAGCACTTGATTGGTGTAGCATTTCAAGAAGAAGTTCCAGAAGCTGTTCCTGCAATAGTCTGGAAGCTCGAGATTGGAATCAATCTAAAGATACCACTTTGTCCTTTTTTTTTGTATTTTATTCTTGGTATTTTTCACTGCGCAAATCAGGGTTCACCTCTTAACCTTGACACTGACATTGACATCCCCAAGTAACACAGCATATTGAAAGTGCATACATATTATTACATGATTAACAGTTAACAGCTAAATACATTACATGCTAAGGGGTTGAATTGGTATGTGTGCTTGCTGAACGTTGTAACATCTGCACACATACCGTACATGCGATGTGTGAGGGTTTCGTCCCAAACCCCACTGTAGTCCTGTATAGACAAAAGCCCAATACTCTTATCCCGCCTCTCCTCTTTCTACGCGTAAGAATATAGACTTACATTGGTACGTTTGGCCGAGTCGTGGTGACAAAAAGTAGCAAAAAAAACTCAATCCTCTCGAGGTCAGGATCATCCTTGGAACCAGATGCGCCTCGGCGCTTCGAATGTGGTTGTCCCCTACTCTCTACACAAATCCTTGAAGCCCAAGCCCATATCTTGTCTTGCGTGAGAAGTCAACGAACGGAGCAAGTTGTGAGTTGTACAGTAAGATGGGAGGCAAGATCCAGCTTGTTTTCTCCGGCTTGCTCGGGCCGGCTGCATTATTAGCTGCCCCACGACCATCAATGGCCCCCTTCTGCAACCACTAGGCTCATCTGCGTGTCGGACGACTGGGAAACATGCGTTATACGCCTGCTTTCTCGTTGCCACGAAAGCTAAAGAAGAACATCCAACCCAACTTTTTGCAAAGGAAGAATTGATGCCAAGCGTGTATCGTATCTTGCTTCGCCCAGACTGGCACCCGGTAGCATTTTTCCATGGCACCACAGGTGTGCTATTTTAAGAAAATAACACCTGAACAGGGCCCCACACCGCCTTCCCCTTTTTGTCAAGTGCCTTCCTTTCCCCCCAGATTTCTCCTGTTTCGAAGCAGTAGTTTCCTATTCTTCCTAGAGACTAATAAAAGCCGAGTCCACCACACCTACGAGAGTGACATCACTATATCCTATCGAGTCCAAATTGAGTTTAATGTAAAAGAATCTGAGAAAAAAAATTGCCAAGGAGCTTGAACAGCCATTGTCTTGTAGGCCGAATGGCAGCTAGACTAGAGGAGTCGCCCAATCGCCCAATCATTTTCTTTTCTTTTGTGCCCTGATCCTTGTATCTGTATCAGATCTTGTCATATGAGCTAAATTGTGTACTTCGGTCTATCTCTCTTTCTCGCTTTCCTGTTCTTTATCTTGTTTGGGTATTTGATCCCGTCTTGGTCTGCTTGCTGCCTTACATGTTTTGACTTTAAGTGTCCGTCCTAACTTGTCGTCGTCACCCTCTACGTCGCCGTCGCTGCTCTGTCCTTCCTTACCAACATCCAACATACTGTGCACGCATAATACGTTCGACTTCTTATTGTGATGACCGCTGGCCGTGTCAATACTACTGTTAAGCAGGTCCGCGCCGCAATTTCTGTCCTAGTTGTCACGTGGCCCCCTCTAGCTCTCTTTCCTTTTATGATTCTGTGACTTCCTTGTCTATGATTCATTAGGCCAAATCTTCTTCTTTGGCTTTGATCCTGACCCAGTTCCTCCGATCAACACGGCCCCGTGGCCCACTTTGCTGCGACCGCAATTCTTGACCTTTCTCTTACGCGAAGCTCCTCTACCTATGATTCTCATTACGAGGCTTCCATACCACTGCCTTGAACTCGCCCTGCACATGTACTTACCTAGCTCTCTAGTTCTAGCTTTTCTGAACTTCAGCTAGCTCCGCTCACATTTCTCGATTTACAGTAATTCATTTTTCCCGCTTTTTCTACGTGACCTTGTTTGGCCTGGCTTGCCGTCTCCTTGGTTCCTCTTGTTTTATTTGATTTTCCTTTCCACTTCCTTCCTCCTTTTGTCTCCCTCGGAGAAGAAGCTACAATGCAGCATCCAGGCCCAAACACTGAGCAAGACGACATTGCTGCCCAAGATACGGCCCTTGTTGTCAGCTTCAGAGGTGGTCAACACCGCTCCGTATCTTCTCTCCGCCAGCTGACCAGAATGCCGCTGTCAGACTCTTCCTTGTGGTGTGGTAGTATTGAAGGAGTAGCCAGATTCGACGCAGCTGTGACAGCCTGCCAGCAGCATCAGCCTCAAAGTCAAAGTCCAAGCCCAAGTCGAAGCCAGAGTCTAAGCCGCGGCCAAAGGTGCAATCTCAAGCCCCGCGTATGCATCAACAACCTCCCTAATGAAGTGCTGTGTCGTATATTGGAGTTTCTTGAAGTAAATGATCTGTTGAATGCCTCTCGGGTAAGCCTATAATCCAACCACAGCAGAAAAAAATAAGGAAAAAAACTTGGTAGCTTGGCTCTTGCAACACCACTGCGTCATTCTTTCCATCCTAGTTCATTCATGTCCATACACTCGCAGCCGCAAAGCCGCTGTTTTCTCTCCTCAAATGCAGTCGTTGTTTATACACAGAACTAGTCCTTTTGCATTCTTACATTATTGTCCCGCCTATGACTTGGCTTGCCCCACCTCTTGCTCTCCCTCTCTCTCTCACACAGTTACTTCTTTGCCCCTCCCCCATCATGATTTTGTCATCTTTTGTCATCCCAGACGTCGATCGTAATCCTGTCCACCAACTTGCTCAACATAAAACTGACCAGTCTAGATTTCTCATCTTTTCCGCCATCTTTCTCAGACGCCCATCCTCACTGTCTATCGCCTGCGTGCAGTTCGGAAAACTCTGACGCCCTTCCTGACATCCCCATACCGGCCAACGCTGCGTGATCTTATTGCCAAGTCAATTTTCATGACCAACACGTCGGCCATGTCTCGTCGCCTTGGACGCTCGCTTGCGTCGATCCGTTTGGCGAGGCGGCTTGCATTCAGGCCTCCTCCTGAGGTCCTAGTTGAAAGAAGCCTGATTCCTAGGGAGTGTGTCCCCGGCCTAACTCCAGTCCCATTATCGCCGGCTATTGTGGCTAAAAAGCGAGTCATTGAGAGAGAGCTGGTGAAGGATGTCCTCAGGCACTGGGTTGGCACAGTGTGGACTGGCAAAGCACGTGTCAAGGCCGAACACATTCGTGCATGGGAGGAGCAGGCTGGTATTGGTAGGGTTTGGAGGTTGACGAGATTTTGGGAACAAGTCTCCAAGAATAGCGGGTTGATTGGGTGAACGGCGGCTAGCACCTGGGAACAGCACGAGAGAGCTAATTAGCGTTGGATATTGTGTAGAGGTGCTTAGATAGCTCATGAATCCCATACACTATGTTGATTAAAAAAAAAGAGTCCGCCCGAGCCTTTTTGTCATATCCTAGTGTCTCTCTCTAATGATGGGCGATACCAGCAAGTGCTAGTTCAGTTGATAGTCCCCTTAAAGCGGAATCCTGCCCAGTCATCCTCGTCGTCTGATTCGTGGTCGTCCGATCCGTCGTCATCGCCGCCGTCGGGGTTATTGGTGTTGGTGTCAGCTGAGATGTCTTTCTCGGGCCCAACTTGGCCCGCCTGGACCCGCGCAGCAGTATTCCCTACTTGCTTCCGGAGAGCCTCACGTTTTTCCTTAAGTTGGCGCACTTTTGCCTCGAGCTCCTCCATTTCTTCAAACTCGCTTTCTAGCTGCCGTTTTGCATCCTCTTTTTCCTCCTCTATTTGCTTCATAGTAGGTTCTTTGTAGCCTTCCTTAGCACTTTGTTCGGCTGCAGTGGCAACTTCTTCTGCCGTCATTGCTGGCGCTGATATGGTTGCATCTGCAGAATAAGCTGTCGTAGTCGCAGCAATGTCGGCTTCAAATGCCGCCCACTCGTCCTCGTCTATAGCACCAGCATCAGTCGTAGTTGGCCTCTTTTCGGCGGCAGACACAGAGACAGAATCTACATTGGGGGTTGTCAAGGCCATGTCTGAGCTCCCAGATGTAGCGCTTTGGATCGTACTGCGACTAGGGGTTGCAGGTCGTGAGGGTATCTGTATTTCCATGCCAGCCGAGGGCGCCCCAGAAAGGCGACGGGGCACGGAAGACCCTAACCTAGGGTCTTTGGAGGCATTTATCTGGGAAGTAGAGGCGTATACACGTGCATCTTTGCCTTCGTCGCCGTCGAGTGGCACTGAAAGATTTCGTTTCTTCGATGCAGGCTCTCCCATCTCAGCATCTGGGGAATTCTGCGCTGGCGTTAAAATGGGCGCCGGACGTTTCTGGCCTCTAGACTCTGGCCTTGCAGCCTCCGTTGTTTGTGTTTGTACACGTAGTCGATGGCCTTTACTGCGGATATGTGTATCCCATAGCGATTCAGTCCTGACTAATTCGTCACAAAGCAGACACGCAAGCTTCCCCGAGTCCGTGTAGATAGCGAGTTCGTGTGTAATGCGTCGAGCGGCCTGCTGCTGGCGAAGCAGCGATCTTACATCCGTCATCGATTGGCTGGTCTGGCGAAGCGCAAGGCTGAGAAGCCAAAGGGTTGAGGAATTCAAGACAGGGCTGTGAAGTTGGACTAGAAAAAACAGAGAGGCTGTCAATTCTGGACAGCTAGTACGTCATTGGTAGAGTTTCTAGGCACGGGACTAACGGCAAGATGTTGAAATTTCTAAGCTGCGTGCTTATATAGCAAAATTCAAGAAGTGTTTTCTCGACAAGAAGATTGTTCTGAGAGCCGGAAAACAGGAGATATGTGATGCTGGTGGGCCTTCCTCATCCATTTCAGTAGGGTTAATACATACGATTCCATCGCTGCCATCTACTAGGGTTAGAGATTGGATCCACATCAGCGCAAGGCTGACAGATACAACTCTATCATCAAGCGCCTAGTCTAACCCAACTGGCAAAACATTTACATTCTTGGTTATGGGAAATAGCCCCTTTAATAGCAACCAATCAACTATAAAACCCCACAGAGTGTCTTGAGCACTGATCCAACCCTGCAGATTCTTTCCAATGGCTGATTCTCAAGACCCTAACCAGTCGCGGACGGCGTTGGCTGGTCAACTGCCTGATCCCCCGCCGTTCTGGAAGTCTTTCACGGACCAGAATATGGCGCGGATAAAGAAGCTCCAGGAAGCTATGCCAGCGGCTCATCCTAATGGAAGTAGCCTGATAATGAGGCTTGAAGGCCTCTCACCAGACTTGCTCTACCTTCAACCCCCAGCAGAACCACCGAATGGTGAATGGAGAGTCTTTGGCAATAAGTATACTGTATGACACCACCGCCCTCAACTCTTCATGTGCGATAGGTCTCTCTAACAAATCCGATAGCTTGATGACAAATTGCCGAGTCTTGAGGAACAGGGCATGGACCGCCTAGTTCCCAAACAGGAAGACGATGCAAATAGCAAGGACATCAAACATCTCGACCGGGCCTTTGAGCTTAAGCGCCTTGCAAAGTCAGTCCTGCTCAACTTTCTCGAACTCATGGGTCAGCTAAGCATCGATCCCAAGTTTGCCGAGGCTAAAGTTAGTGACATCCGCACGCTCTTTATAAACTTCCATCACGTGCTCAACGAGTACAGACCGCATCAGGCCCGCGAGCAGGCCATATCACTGATGCAGGACCGTCTCGACAAGATACGTGCAGAAACCACCGCGATCAACGCGCAAATGGATAAGGCAAAGCGTGTTCTCGATGGCTTAGCGAGTATCGACGTTCCGAATGTCGAGGCGGCCATGGCAGAGATGAGCCCGGTCCGTGTTGACAAGGAAGAGGCTTTGAAGCAGCGTGATACTGAGATCTGGCAGCATGCCGACATGCTGTTAGGCTTAGAATACTGAAAGAGAACGATGGTCACGGCAGGGAGCAGGATGTGGGCGGCGTTACAAGGCATATAACCTGGGACAAAGCGTTTCTTTTTTGATTTTATTATGATGGGAATATAAACTGATGGCTTTAGAACAAGTAAATTGGCAACATTGTATAAATGAGCTGTAGGGATGGTATATAACGTATCGACAAAGCAAAAGGCTTAGTAGCTAACAATCAAGACGTCCAATAGCAGGCAGGCTCCAGCCTTCCTACATCACGACACAAGGAATGCAGCAGCACTCGTAGTCACCGCATTGGATGCACTTGGACTTGCTGCCGTCGGGCTTCACAATGCTGTCTGCCACAGACGTAGCGGTATTGCCAGGGCCATTGTGGTTGACGTGGGTATGGGAAGATCCACAAGCCATATTTGCAAGATGGAAGAATGAGAAGGTGTGCTATTGAGAACCGACAAGTTTGTTAGCGAGAAGGAACTAAGGGAGAAGAGAGGGAGCGGGGGCTGTTCAGATGAGTGCTTACAAAGAGAGAGCGCGTCTTTTTTTACGTACAAATAAGAACTGAGAATGAAGAGCAAAAGACACAAGATGCTTGGTAGTTTTGGTGCTCGTTATTGTGGGTGCAAAGCTAACAAGTAAGCTAGCATTGGGCTGCAGGCGATCCCTTTCATGTAGCGTCCCTGAGGGGGCTGTGAGTAACGAGGCAGGCTAAGTGTTGGTTCTAATAATATTTTATTCTTCATCTATCCCTCTCTCTCTCTCCCTCCCACCCAGCTCCTCTCGAATGGTCCATTTATGGATGAGATGAGCATGGGTGTTCCAGTGGTCTTCTGGGGCGTTGCCCTCGGTGGCTATGGATGGGTGGAGCTGTGGCTGAAGTCACGTGTAACCCTTCTAACCCTACTACTGTTGAGGTATGTTGGTCGTGGCCCCCCTTCTACCAAAGGTAGACGCCTTTTCCACGGTGATAGATTCATGTGGTGGTCGGTCGGGTTCATTCCCATCAAACATGGTCTTCGTGTATTTGCTTATCAAGGGTGCAGATAAGGGCTTCGTCAATGCATCTGCGATCTGATGCTTGGTGTCCACGAATTTGAGCTTGATTGTTCCATCTGCTACCTTCTCCCGAATGTAGAGGTGGTCTGCTCTGATGTGCCGGGTTGCTCTTGACGTTGCATCTGGCCTGTTGGCCGTTGATAAAGCTCCTTTGTTGTCTATGAACCCTGTAATACTTACCTTGTGTCCCAGTTGTTTGCTGAAGTTGACGACGAATGTGGCAGATGCCACCGCATCAGAGGCTGCAATGAGCTCCGATTCCAGAGTGCTTCGTGCGACTACCGTTTGTCGTCTTGATACCCAGAGGACAGGTCCTCCAGCCATATAGATGATATATCCTGTGGTCGACTTGGCATCCGGCTTGTATACCCATGTTGCGTCTGAGTACATGTATGCATTGATTGTGCCGTTGGATACCTTAGCCGGTGCGGTGTACGAGTCTTCTGAATCTCACTGCCTCTCGTGGTTCCAGCTCTTTATCCAAGAGATCAATCTGCTGGTCCTGCCAAGGGTTAGAAGATGGGAGTGGCGCTGGTGTTTCGGTTGGCTGGCAGTAGCTCATTCCCGCTTCCTCCAGAATGCTTTCGATTTGGTGCATCTGGTCCAAGCCTATTGTGTTTGGGTTGAAGCTGAGTTTGATCCCCAATAGCCACTTTGGCACGTGGGTGAGTTCGCCGTGGAACCTGTCCAGGAGCATGTTCTCGAAGCTGGTGATTGCGGTTTCATTCGGGGCATCGTACAGCAAATCGTCGATGTGGGTGCACACGTTTATGTCCATCTTCGAGTTTCGGTACGTAGCCGGGTCTGAGGGGAGTTGAACGAATCCGGACTGGATGACGAAAATTTTCAGTACTTTCTGCCATTCATGGCCGCTTTGCTTAAGTCCATACAGCGTTCACTTTAACTTCACAACCTTGTCGGGGTGGAAGTTGAAGTGTTCAATCATTTCTGGTTTCCGTTCGAAGTATTCTTTCAGTTCCCTAGGTATTTTCATGAATACATCTTCCTGTATGATACCGTGGAGGTAAGCTGCTGTGATGTCGAACTGCCTTATTGCCCTGCCTTTCATGATGGAAGTTGCCATCAGTATGCGCCATGAGTCAGAATGGGCGGTTGACGCGAAAGTTTCCGTGTAGTCAATGTTGGGTTGGTTTCGGGGTTTGGTGCAATTGCTTGAGTGGTGGCCCCGCTCGTCGCAATTGTAACATCCCCCAGGGGACTTCTTGATGAAGGGCACTTGTGTTGCTTGCGTCTTTCAGGGGTATGGTATAGCCGGCTTCTTGTAACGGCTGCCTTTTGCCTCCCCTTTCAGACATTGTACCAGGTATGTGTACGACGTGATGTTGGAGATGTTCAGAAAGAGGTCGTCGTAGTGCTCGAGTACCGATGAAATCAGCTGCTCTACCCTGTCTTGTTCCGTGACAGGAAATCCCATTCGAGAAGAGGTTTTGTGTGTTTCCTCGAATCGAACCAGGTATTGTCCCAGGGTTTCGCCGGGATTCATTCTGCACGCCATGGCCTCTCTTCTGGCTGTTCTGCCAACGTTGTTGCCTTCACCCACAGTGCTCTGCTCCAGGGTTTTCATCACTTTGCTGAAGGTTGTATCGAGAGCACACGCATCTTGAAGATCTGTCGAGATGGTGTTCTTCAGTTTGTTTATGATGGTGATGCGAGCCTTGGGCTCAAGTGCATCCACCTCATCTGGTTCAACACCCAGTAGCACCAGACTCTCGGTGATGTATTTTGACCATAGCAGCCAGTCGGTGGGGTTGGCCAGGATGAGGTTGTTGGGAACTTGGAATTCCCAACGTCTTTGCTCAATCTCGGCAAATGTGATTTTGGTGCTGAGGGAGGCACCCATTTTGTCTTTGGTGGGAGATGGTGCCTCCGGTGCGGATTTCATTTTGGCTTTCAGCGCCGCGATCTCCCGAGTGAGCATATCTATCTTGTCCTCAATTTCTTGGTTGGACATGGTGTTGGTGTCTTCTTGGTCTCCACTGGTGTTCGAACGTGCTGGCACGTGATGGGCTGGTTTGGGTGAATCGATGCCCTGGAGCTGCTGGTCAAGGAGGTTGTCGTCTGAGGGTGCCTCAGATTCCGATGATGATTGAGGTTCTGAATGGTCAGATGGCCTCGTGGTGTGGTTGTCGACGTCCCGTTTTGATGTCTGGGACGGAGGGTCGGCCTGGGATCTGGTGGTAGATCTTGTCAACGGAGGTGCCATTGGTTGGCTTGGCGAAAAGAATTAGTCATTGATTTTGGTAAACGCAGGCTCATAACCTGTTGGTTCTAACAATATTTTATTCTTCCTCTATCCCTCTTTCCCTCTCTCCCTCCCACCCAGCTCCTCTCGCCCTCTCATCCAGCTCCTCTCGAATGGTCCATTTATGGATGAGATGAGCATGGGTGTTCCAGTGGTCTTTTGGGGCGTTGCCCTCGGTGGCTATGGATGGGTGGAGCTGTGGCTGAAGTCACGTGTAACCCTTCTAACCCTACTGTTGAGGTATGTTGGTCGTGGCGCCTCGCAACACTAAGTGCAGTCACTAACGTACATATAGGGCTGACATTAAAGGTTGAAATCACATGGGCATCGGAGATAAGATAAGATAGGGCTTGTGACAAAGTGGCAGGGCTAGACACAAACTTCGATTGTAAGAAAGCATTTGTAGCATCGCGAACTACGGCATTCAAAGCACGGAAGCTGTTGGGATTGACTAAGGTCAGTTTCGTGTTGTCGAACTTTTATATCTTCGCTCGGCTGATTTCGCCTCAATGTGGGTTAAGTCCGACTCGCCGTTGTCTGTCGCCCATAGGCGTGCTGGCTCTTGGAGAGCTTTGGCAGTTGAATTTGGTGCCTGATTGTTGCTGTCTACGCTCTCACAATTAGAAACTGCGTTGGGGTACTAAATGCTTGCATTGATGGGCTGGCTTTCTTTGCGTGGATCTTGCGGGATGTTCTGGACGGCGATCGGTCGCCGGACGGTCGATCTGGCGCCCATCCAAGCTTGGCCCATTAATTGGTAGTGGCCTTGAGCTTTACACTCTGAAGTCTAACGGAAGACATTGAGTAGACTTGCTGCTGGTATGTGCCTTATAATTTGAAGTGCGCACACTGCAAAAGCTTGACACTAACCCCGTCGAGCTATGTATGTTAGATTCTGCTCACATACATCAACATAGGGCGACCTGATGACTTTCGGCGAGTGTCTGATCGGCTAGGCCGCTACTGATTGCTTGGTAGTCTAATCAGGGCAGACTCTCGGGTCTTGGATGGCATGGAAGCTAGCCTAGGGCCTTGCAGCCTTGTTATGAAGATTTCGTATTTGAAACTTCTCGATAAATATGTCTTGTATCCCTTTTGATATTGTGACTAGATACGTTTGTCTTTGCTGCTTCACCTTAGACTTTTCCATTAAATTTACCACGCTCACTTGGCGTTTGCAAGTTCATACTTGCTTCTGTGTCCGTTTTCTTTAGAATTTTAGCAATACTTTCAATCATTTTTCAACATGCCGTTCTTGTGGCGCTTGATTATAGCTACGGCTCTTGCAATCTTCCCTACTATCTTTGCTAGTTCTCGCCGAAATGGCCCTCATTCAAACACACCACCAACTTCTCGTCATTCCATGCGCGTGGAGGGGAGGCCCGATGGGGAGCATAGTTGAGACCTGGATTTGACGCTTGCTGGTATTTACGCAAATTACAGAGCTCCTATGCCGGGAGATCTCGGAGCCGCTGCTGCCCAAAAATGAAATGCGACACGAGGTCAATCGAAGCGAGGCCCCGGGGTGATTATTCAAACAAATTCTACCTTATTGCTGAAGTTGACGATCCTGAATTCAGTTATCCGCTGGTAATTGATGCTAGCACTCCTGATCTATGGCTGGTGTCAACAAGCGCAACTAGCCCCAATACTCCTGACTAAGAGTCGTACTATCCCAAGGGATCATCGAGCTCCGATATAGTCTTGAGCAGCTGTTACGGGTAAGGCGCAATGCTAGTGTACGTAAAGAATCTTTATTGATTGATGAAGAGGAAAGAAGTCTGGCTAGGGGTCTGCGGTAGTTTGGGGCTGAAATATGTGTACGTTGTCCACTGTATTTCTGCCCGCTTTACCGCCTTCCATTCTCAGTGATAAACCGCAACAGCAGCACTTGGAGGATTGGCTCAGAAGATAGACACGGCATTTCTGGTGATGTTTTCAAAGGTTCTATAAATGTCGTCGATTTTACTATCGACGAACAAGCTATCCAGGTTGCTGCATATCTCTTCAAAGAATTTGATATCCTGGAGGATCTGTCTAGGGTTCTCGGTCTGGGATTCAGTTCCCGAAACTCGATTAGGCTGATGTCTCTGACCTCTTTTGTTGAATCTGCCATGGTCCGACTGGACGAAAAGACCTTCAGTATTGGCCTGAGATATGAACATCTCGGGAAGGCTAATTTGGCTTCATAAACCGTCAAGGATTTGTTGAGGACATTGGGTATAGTCTAGTCCTTGGCGAAGCAGATTTCTGGACCTTAAAACTGAGCGGCCTCTATGCTGGTGACGGCCAAGGTCTGGGCACTGAGTATGGCATAGCTGATACCGCTACCCCTCTTTTGCTCCTCCATGTGCAGTCCAACACGGTGACTTGTCTGGTGGCTTTGTTTTCCCATGCAACGCCAAAATGGCTGATTTCAGCTTTTAAGTTGGGGGCGTTAAAATAACTATTTCAGGGAGTTACATGAACTTCGCGCCCGCGAAAGAAGACTTCATGACCTGCTTTCAATGCAGCCATCTCATAAGCTTGGCTTTAATGTAATTGGGAGTGTTGTTTTCAAAGCATCCTCAGTGGGGTTTGATCATGACAACCAGATTATTGGCTGGGCGCAGAACAAGACATCATTAAATTCATGGTATAGTCATGCATCTGGAGCTTGAGTCCCCACATACCTGCACTAATGCTGCGTAATTTGCCATCCCAGTCTCAAGTCTGGATGGCTGGGTCATAGGTTAGTATAACAAATGGAGGATTTGCGTGCCTAGAAAAGATGCTATAATCGTGTCATATGATATGCTAAAACTGTGCCACCCATTTTTTGGAAATAAAAGTTGGCAACTTATAAGGAAAAGACATAACCAGGCACTAGTTCCGTTGCTGGGGATGCACTCTGTACACCTTCTACAGCATAGTAACTATGCTTGGCTTTCTTCAGAATTTGCCAAATAGAATAAGCGAGGGTATCATTTTTAGAGAATACGCTTGGGGCAAAAAAGGGAGTGTTGTCTTGTCTGCTCACGATGTCTGTGGCAAGCCTGCTCGTTATTCATGGACCGTCTTGCTGGGATTGCGGTATTTAGTTAAAACGAGGCAGGAGGTGGGCCTTACAGAATTGTAGAAAGTTTTTAGAGGAAATGCCACTGCGAATAGTGTGCCAATACTGAGAGGTGCTGGTCGAGGGAGCAAACTTTCTGTAACAGATTGCAGTCAGGCCTAACTGACGAGACACAAATGACAAAGACATTGTTTCATGGCAACATTATTAACTTGAGTAGTCTGTGTAACGTAGAGTAAAGCTAGGGGTTAGTAAGATAGTCATGTAGCACAAGCTACATGACGTCATTCAACAAAAATGCGCTACGGGCCCCCCAACTAAACGATTCTCAATTTGGAGATTTCCGCTCCATCAACATTTTCCTTTTTCTTTTCTTGATAAAATTCACCATCATGTACATTCTCTCACTAGGTGCTCTTGAAGACAGCATCTACAATCTCGCCCGAGCGGATTGACAGAACGGAGAGAAGAGTGTCACTGATCTGTTGTGGACAATAGGTTAGTTGATACGGACGTCTGAAGAGAAACAAATGGCTTTCAATCCATGATGTCACTTAGAATAACTTACACCGTGGGTACCCTCGCAACAGCCCTGAAGATAGATTCCAGAGCCACCCTCTACTGTGCCGGGCAGGAACTTGACTCTGTATTCTCGATCAACCGCTAGGCAACGCCGGGAACCAGCCTGATCGACTGACCAACCATCATATGGTGTATTTGAGAGCCCCGACTTTTCAGGGAGTAGATTCCACATGTCTTTTAAGATATCGACGTGGGATCGACGTTGGTAGCCAGTCGCAGCAATGATGAGATCGAGATCTAGAGTTTCAGCATGGATGCTACCCGAAGTCTCATCTACGATCGGTGAATTCTCATTGGGGACTAGGAAGCGCTCCATTTTTAGCTTCAAGCTTTTGGGGGATTGTTCAAGCGAAGTTATATTGCGGCCACCGTAAATGCGATGAGGCCAGCGACTCTCATCAGGGCCAAGCTCGCGCTTCTGCTCGTACATGCGTTCAAACAAAGCCTCAATCAGCTCTAACCGAACAACTCCATAGTTTGTGGCACGAGCTTCTGTTAGCAGAAACTTGCGATACTCTGGAGACCGGTTCCATACGTCTTCCGTGAATTCAGGATTGAAGACAGAGTTGATAAATGGGGAGTCATCGCTGGGGCGCAGAAACTCAGATCGCATGATGAGCGATGTGCGGGAATTCGGATACAGAATTTGGACGTTGGCAAATATTTCTGCCGCACTCTGGCCTCCACCAACTACCGCCACTTTATACGGTGCATCTCGGTCTTTGAGTAGCTGGTGGATGCGGGACATGTACTGCGAAGAGTGAAGAACACGGGAATCTTGCACATCAAGGACAGTAGGAAGCTTTGCCTGGCCGCCAACGCCAATCAGAACGTTTTTGGAGCGAATGGTGGTGACTCTCCCGGTGTGGACATTGCGGGACTTTACAGTAAAAGTGCGAATGCTCTCTTCGGCTACAATGTCAGGCGTGACGGAGAAGGCCTCCTGGGAGTATTGCACCAGGTGGTCAAAGTGAGAGGCACACCATCTCAGGTAATCTTCAAACTCTGCGCGAGCGGGCAGAAAGGTACTCAGATTGATGAAATCAACCAGACGGCCGACGCTGTGCAGGTAGTTTAAAAATGTGAATCGCGAACGGGGATCACGCATGGTGGCCAGATCTTTGATAAATGAAATCTGCATTTTAGCATTGGGGATCAGCATGCCTGGATGCCAAGCAAACTCCGGCTGCTTCTCTAGGAATGCAATCTTGGGTGGCTGACTATCGGCTGTCAGTGAGCGGCCATCAACTATGGCGTCATGTGTAGCAACGGCAACTGACAAACTGGCAGGACCAAATCCAAGACAGACAAGGTCGTGGACTTCATCATAGCTAGTGAGAGGCAACACAGCCTTGACAGAGGCAGAAGAAGAGGAGACATGACCATTGGAACTGTTGTGGGACAAGCCATTTAGGCTGGCCGGGGGGGTGTAAGTGACAGGCGAGCTGATGCCGTCGGAAGCACTATAAAGCTCGAGATGGCCGTCGTCAAGATGAGGGGCCATCATGTAGATAGAATGGAAGATATTGTTGGCACAAAAAGACTTGTGGGAAGCCTGGATGGTAAATGGCAAGAGAGAATATGCACGAGGCAGTAGCCGAGGTTGTCTCTATAGCCGAGCGAAGGTGCGTTTTTGAATATGGAGTTACACGTAATGTGCAGATTCAAATATGGATGAGGGAAGAATAGAGAGTGGAGATAAAGCCAGGGTTGACTGAGGTTGAATGGGGAAAGAATGAGAGCAGCTGCACGGAAATAGAAAACAAGAAGAGGAAGTTAACAAGCTCCAGCCAGAAGTAGGGACCAGTGCAGGTTTAAATAACGCGCAAGTCGACCTAGACTGTAAAATTGCCCGGAGGAGGGGAGAGGAGGAGGGGGGGAGGAGACGTTTGTTGACGAGAATAAGGTAAAAGGAACATAAAAGCCAAACAAGGGAAAAAAGAGAAAAATAATCTCGGTCCACTGTTCATTGAAGCTACTTTTTGACTAGATCATTTTACCAAGATCCGCCCAAAAATGTCGACACAGTGCCTTCAGCATAACTTACAGACAAAAGTGGGACTTGCCTCGAAATAGGCCAGCCTACAAGCTTTCTAGTCTTTAGGAAAGCTTGGTGTCAAAGCACTAGAGCCAGGTGAATGGTAAATGTGGCATATTTGTGGGATGGCATGAGAAAAGAGAGCGTAACAATAGGCGCCTGTAGAATGAAAATAGTCATACATTGCCCTTGAAGATTTTCGAGATCGCAAGTACAAGCAAGGCCTGGGAATCTACGTCCATCTCTGTGGAGAACCCTCACCTCCCTCCTGCCACTAACTGCAGCGTTTAATGTCCCGTCCGGGAAGATGACAACGCCGAGAAGCCACACGGGTAAAAGGAAGAGGTAACAGAAGTCTCGCTGTAGGCTACGCTTGCTGGTAGTTGAGAGGTGGCTTTCTTGTCAGAGCGAAGAACAGAGGACATGGCCAAGTGGGTAGGACAAGAGCTTGAGCATTAGAGAGGGGTGAGGGGGGTGAAAAGAGCCCTGGCTTTTCGGAGTCTCAAATTGCGGCCAATGGAAGTTGTGCATGTAGAGCCCATCGCCAGAGGCCCGCACCTCCTATGTTATATACCTGGATATCTTGGATATGAAGACCGAAAAAAAACAGCCATCTATAGCAACTACATGGGATCATCAAGGCTTCGCATCGAACCATCTGGTTTCACCAATACATCAGTATTGCATGTTCTATATGCGCCATATCAAACAAAAACAGAAGAGGACTTGTGGGAAAAGGAGCCACCAACAGGATGCGGCCCTCACACCATAAGGATTAGGCAATCGCCCACTTCAAGTACTTTTTCTCTTCCTGGATAGGAAGGAGAAAATGAAATCATCTTTACCGTCAGGCCGGATAAGATTACGTCTGAGATTGAAGGAAAGAAAGATTGAATGATTTTTTGAGAGGGGGAAGGGGGGAGGGGGGATGGAGCTCTAAACAGCAAGAGCTCAAGGACTCGGGGATCTGACTCGGAGCTTACTTTGCCGCCGTTAAAAACGAGTCTAATGAAGTACCTACTAAATTAGGTTAAAGGAAAATTCGTTGACTTGATGTCGTAATTACCGTTTTCTCGCAGGCAGTTCAAACCTAGTGATGTTAGGTATCAGTTTTAACAGGCATAAAGACATGACCTCCAATCAAACGCCATGCTGTCGAATAGGGTAAAGAATAGGAAATCTCAGGCTAGCGATCACACGGTCAGAAAAAGGCCCAGGAACGAAGGTGAAAATGAAGACGTTGCATCAAGGCCTAAGGGATGTCCAGGATCAAAGACAGTGACAGAGGAGGAGTGCGAATATTTGGAGCTACAGCTAAAGGCGAGGGGAGGATTCACGTCCCTAGCTTTGACTCCGTTTTATTTTGAAAGCTTTTTATCAGATGGGATAAAAAGCTTTGGCAGTACGACTTCTCTGGAGGCATAATCCGCGGGACATTAGCGCATACCCTCTAACTACCGATCAGAATAAAGAGCCAGTGGACTGGAAGTACAGCAAATAGTTGCTTTCTCCCTGACTTGTGCGCCTTGCGCCAAAAAGACCTACCTAGCGCTGCTTAAATCCGTAACGTTGAGTCCGAGATCGTCAAAAAGTAGCTCTATGCATGTTCCGAGGCTTGGAAACCACCTCCGAGGGCAGACGAATGCTACACTGCTGCAGGCTCGATTCTAGGAGCGGCATTCTTCCATACGCAGATTGCGTGTACCAGAGATGTAGAAATACATACAAGTTATTGATTGATAAGACAGGCGGAGTGCTTAGCCTTCATTTTGAGTTGCACACTAGCGATCTCTGACAAGACGGGCGGACGCCTGGGATCCCACGCCAGGCTTCCTTGGTCCTTTTTTTCCGGCTTCAAGCTTTCTTCGAAAATTATGACAGCCGTCTGTGCCTCTGCATCGTGTTAGAAGCAGGCAAAAGAAGATAATCAGAGGCCCTAGAAGCTGTGTTGAGTGTAAGGCAGATTGGGGCTTTGCCAAGTAAGATTGCGCTGATGTGGTTTTCCAAAGCCAAAAGGAAAGCAACACAAATGTTTTTGCTAATCTAACATCAAACTGTGAGAGTGGTGATTTCTCGAAGGACAATGGGAGAGCCAGAGCCATGCAAAATCTGCAGCGCCGCATCCATGTGACTACGTGCATTTGTACGTACATGCATCTATTAGAGCTAGGCGGGGGAGAAAAACTCTTCGTAGCTTTGTTCCTATTTTGTGCTAGTGGCCGAGGCACGCCAAGGATATGACCGCCAGCGAGGATCTGATAACACAAAGCAGTTTGTTTTTAGGCCTTTTCCGATGTCGGGCATGAAAGGGCCATGCCGGAGACAACGACAAAGCAGAAAAATTAAAAAAAAGAAAACAAAAGATCTTCGAGATTGTCTAGCACACAGGCATAGGAAGTCTAGCATATTACCTCATCTTTTTTTAAGTTAGAAAAGTTTTCAAGCGTTGGCCAAGGAAAGAAGAAATGAAAAATTCCTAGCTTAGCTGTCAAAATAGACGGCTGAAAGCAAGTTAGTGGTCACAGCCTCATGCGTTGTGCATCGCTTGGGCGGAGAGACAGGCCCCGGCAGCAAACTGTGAGGGAATTATCTAATCTGATGGATCTGATAAAAAGATTGTGTGTGTAAATTCGTGGGAGGCAATGTCAGATGTTTCGTCAGTAACATACACTGGAGTGATCCTTTGAGAATAAGCCAGGGGGGAAGCAAAGGCCGTCCTTGGCTAGCAACAAGCCGGCATTTCCATGTGAATAGCATGTAATTAAAATAAATAAAAATACAAGAAAGAGCCTGGTAAAATCGTAAAAGATCCAAAGACATAGCTAGCTTGACCCGAGTCAAGCACCACCGCCCTGGTAGGTCGGCCGTCAGGTGTCCATTCCTCCCACAAAAAGTACATACTAAGCACTAATAGTAGCGTACACATTTGTTATCAGATCTGAGACGCACTACACAACGCTGGCCTTGCAGCTACCTCTAGCTAACTCGGAAATGTGGTTTCTAGACAGAGAGCAGATGATGGATTTACTTTGGTAGAGCGTGGCTCTCCAGAGGCTAGCTTTGGTATCCCTCTATTGATACCTGTTCGTCTATACAGTCATGCTAGCTGTGCGTACTGCAGCTTCAAGCCTTCTTTGATGCTGTAACAGACATTCGGCATTAGCTTCTGGTTTCGGTGCTATTTTGAGCCGAGCGCCTGTATCAAGTCCCACCCCAGCGGCCTATTTACAAATAATGGGATTCTAGGCTTATCAATCTACAATCAGAGGGTTATTTGCATGTCTATCTATCCTTGTACGCACCCATGTACCCGTGCCCCTGTGACCAACAAACATAGCACAGCGAGACCTCTGGACAAAGAACAAGAGTCTAGTACTAGTGCGATGGGAGGGTGGCTTTTACACACTAGCCAGACTTGAATCCTGCGAGAACGCAAGGGAGTGGCCGGTGTTATTCGTTACGTGATATTAATCTTGCACAGGCGTTTCTGGGGCCCGTTCTGGGCTTCTTTGGCACTTGATTGCGCTTGACGTCTCCCTGGTATTTGCTTCAAATCGGAGGCTGTTGCTGCTGTGCTAACCCTATTAGTTAGTGCCCAAAGGCCAAGTTCTCTACAGATGAAACCGTTCATTTTCGCCCACAATGACCCAAGCTCTAGCGCGAGGAAGAATTTCTCTATTCGGTAAAAGCAGAGAGAGTTATACTCAGTGGACTCGACGTAGGTACTTGCAGACAGACATGCGTCAATCTGAAGGCCCGGCTATCATAAGCTATCAGAGTTGGAGTACATTAAGCAGTGTCCAAGATTTAACTTGATCAAGTAGCTAGCTGGCTATTGGAATGAGGCTAGAATTGTGGGAAAACTCGCTGGCCAATACAAATGGGACACAAAGCCTCGGCTGAGAGAGTCTTGTAATTTCTACGCTGCCCTACGATTATTACGTGAGTTGTACAACACTGCTAGCTGACACAAATTCTCGTATAGCTTTTGATACTCACTGTCGAGGTGACGGCCCGGGCCGGAAACATGGCTTTTGTTATCCCATGGTTCCTTTGGCTGTATCTTTTCGAAAAACACACAGCCAGCCGGATAGCCCTTGTAAGATTGAATATCTCCTGGCGGAATGGCCGAGAGAGAGTGGGCTGCCCACTGGAGATTATAATGGGGTGGAGAACCGACGAAGGTGTGTATGAGTAATCGGAAGCATCTTACAGGCTGGACTCAGAACTCCTCATTACCCGGTGGGGGAAACAGGATTGCGACAAGTACCTGGCATGACGACGGGACAATAAGCTGCGGGCTGTTGGCAGCCTTGGGGCTTTGGGGGTCACCCTCGTGGTGATGCCGACTGTCGGTGTATTTCTTTCTTTGTCTGCGCGTACGCTAAGAGTGAAGCGTGATGACAGTCCATACACGCCTGCACATCACGTCAGATGGCCCCTTGCTTGTTCCGTGCGTGAACATAGACTGCAAGCCGAGCAATTAGAAGCGATGCTTTGAAAAAGGTTGTCAGCTCTTTACACGTCGTGCTATTGGCCAGAACAGCCATCATAGCATTGAGTTGGGCAAAAAGCCTGTTATCAGCCAGTTTCCTAGCATTTGGGCGCCCTGCTGAAGCAAGTGATGCTATGACACTCTATGGGCCCGAACGGACCATGCACAGGCGCCTGATATAAGCTGCACGCCAGGGAGGTACCTGCAGCAGGACGCTTTATGACAAGCGATGGGCTGGGGCTGGTGGGAAACAATCAGCGCATATAAATATGGATAAGCAAATGAATGCAGGCATGCGTACGCAAAGATAGACTTGAAGAACATCTAATGGCGGCTTTTGCAATACGGGGCCAGTCCCGACGTAGGCTTATGGAGCACTGAGCTCATTGGCAATAGTACACTGGCAGCAGAAACTTACATACAGGCAATGAGAATGTCTACTAAAAGGCCTTGGTTGTCTGAACTTTTGATAGATCGACGAGCGCTGGCATTCGTATTAGATAGCAAAACATGGCCTGAACTTTGGTCAGGCTTAGAGTGCGTGAAACTCGAAGCTTATGCAAGGCGAGCGGGAGAAGAAGAGGGGCGTGCAGAATAGAGAGAAAAGAAGAAACATTTCTAACCAATGACAAAAGGCCAAAAGCCAAGCCGGTAGCGTGTGCTTCTATTGGGACAGCTGTGTATGGATAGATTTGAGGGGGGCGGAGAGGAGGGGAGCAGGAGATGGAAAGAGGAGAACACGTTAGCGACAGGGAAAAAGAGGTGAAGCTATTAAGAAGCAGACAGAGGGGAGAGGCCGAAGGATAATAGAAATCCTGACTAAAGTTGTGACAGCAGTCCGCCCTGCGCCTTTTGTCCTACCCGTAATTCATGCACAAGAACAGCCAAGCCAGAAACGAAGGCTCGCTTGTCCACTCCTCAGCAAGTTTTGTCAGTCTAGTGAAAATTAAGCCTTATTTTTAGTGACTATTTAGTTATTGTTTCTCTTTCTCTTCCTTTGCTCGTTGTTTCGTCATGGCCTTTTAAAAGCCATTGTTGCGTGCAACCTGGGTTTTTTTCCTTTCTTTTTTTTTCCCCAACTTATTTTATGCTTCATCTGTTACTTGACGTTAAGCTTGTAGATTCTTGTCTATCTCGTCAACTTTCCTTTTGATTTCAATATCCTGCCTGATAAAAAAAGAAGGAACTATTAATACGGTGTTGGACTTCGTCCTAGACTTTGGCTTTCTAGAACCCGCCAAGCCCGCCTCTTTGTTCCTTGTCATTCCCTGTTCTGGAGGTTCATTCTCTCAGTCTTTCTCCAAGTCATGGCTACTTCCAACCAGCAACCGACCAGGGTCTCTGGCCCAGATCTGCTTCATGAGCTTGTACTTGAAGGCTATAGCGATGCCGAGTTTGACACCAGTAAAGTAGCTATTGAGGCACTTTTCAAGGACAACACTATAGGCTCGGTTTCTTATGCCGAGCTAGACTCTTTGTCATCGTTTTTAGGGGACGAAATTTCACAGCATCTCTCGCTGTGCAAAGACACCCTGGGCAACCGACAGCCGGTGATTCCCCTTTTGCTACCCCAATGCTTGGAGCTCTACATCGCCCAACTTGCAGTTCTGCGGGCTGGCGCGGCCTTTTGTCCTCTCAATATAGACACGCCTCCCGACCGGCTCAACTTTATTCTCAATGACGTAGATGCGCGTGTGGTACTTGTAGCGCCAGATGCGGCTGGCAGCTTTGCACTTACTTCCAAGGTATCTTGTTTGGCGGTGCAACTCGGCGAGATGCGAGCTAGGGCTACTGATTTTCACTCCGGAGGCAACTCCCCATGCGCCAAAACCGGAGTAGGCCCTGGCACTGCAAGTGTCGATGCAGACTCTTTGTCATATGTAATGTACACTTCAGGATCAACAGGTGTCCCCAAAGGCGTTGGAGTGTCACACCGGGCTGCTACCCAGTCTTTGCTAGCACACAACCGTCATATTCCATCGTTTTCTCGTTTCCTTCAGTTTGCTGCGCCGACATTTGATGTCTCAGTTTTTGAAATATTTTTTCCCCTGTTTCGCAGAGCAACTTTAATCTCGGCTTACCGCCCAGCCATGCTGGATGATCTGCCAGGCATAATTCGTAAGCTTCGTGTGGATGCTTGCGAGTTAACACCATCTGTGGCAGGCAGCCTTTTGGTTAAGCGAGAGCACGCCCCAGAGCTGAAGTTACTACTGACGATCGGCGAAATGCTCACAGAGAGAGTCATTTCAGAGTTTGGCGGCACGGAGGCCCGGGAAAGTATTCTGTGGGCAATGTATGGGCCAACGGAGGCTGCTATTCACTGGTAGGTGCATCGTCGACTTTGCATTCCTGCTTGTATCACACTAACAACTTCGGCACAGTACTCTGGCCCCAGCTCTCCCAGCGAATGCCTCACCTAATAGCATTGGCTTCCCTCTGGATCCGGTTTCGTGTTTTGTCGTATCTGAGGACGGTCCGTTCCGAGTACTCGAAGTTGGGGACGTTGGGGAACTCGCTATTGGTGGCTACCAGCTCGCTAATGGCTACATTAACCGCCCGGAACAGACTGCCGCTGCTTTTATCGACACTCCTTTTGGATTGTTATACCGGAGTGGCGACCGGGCCCTCATGCGCCCTGACGGCACGTTTGAGTGCCTAGGCCGGATATCCGAGGGTCAGGTCAAGCTTCGTGGCCAAAGGATGGAGCTTGGAGAAGTAGAACACGCCGCTCTGCGTTTTCCAGGATGTCATGGTGCGGTGGCCGCGGTCATTAGCCAGGTCCTAGTTCTATTTTGCGCCGTAGAGCAGACCCTCAACGGACAAGACATCAGCGATCTAGCCCCAGTCTCAATCCATATTGCGGCTGAGTGCAGAAGATGGCTTCCTACTTACATGCTACCTGGAGAAATTGTTGTAATGACATCTTTTCCTCGTCTTGCTTCAGGAAAGGTCGATCGCAAAACACTCAAAGGCGAGTATGCGTCTCGTATGGCCGAAGAGAGCGCTACCGGCGAAGACAAGGCCCTTGATGAGTTTCAGAAAAAAATTCTTGAGCAAGTTGAAGAGCTAGTTGGGGCTTCGGTATCAACTGAAATGGCGCTGGCATCTGCTGGAATTGATTCTTTAGTTGCTTTACGTCTTGCAGCAAGACTACGTCAAGAGGGTATCAACATCCATGCTCTGGAGATCCTGCGCGCTAAACGCATAGTTGATATTGCTCATCTAGCTGCCTCCTCTGCCCAAAAGAATACAGCCGCTGGTGTATACTCGAATGTTGATCTTGCGCTTGAGAGTATATCTGATATGTTGGTGCCAAGAGAAGATATCGAGGCAGTCATATCTTGTGCGCCTATACAGAACGCCATGCTAGCAGAAACAGCCAAAGATAGCAAGGCTTATTGTAATCAGATTTCCCTAGCCTTTGATTTCGGTGTTACTTTCAATCAGATCCGAAGTTCGTTCAAGGAGCTTGTATCATTGAATCCCATGTTACGCTCTAGCTTTGTTGAGCTACCAAATGGGCAGTTTGCGCAGATTATCCTCAAAAAAGAAGCTCAGTGTGATGTGATTAGAGTTTTTGATGGGAAGAGTGGCGGGCCGGCAATCAACATCTCTATTGGCCTTACACAACCTCTTGTGGTCAGCCTTTCCCAGTTATCCCCAGAAAGCGCGCCGGCCGCCGTTCTTCACATTCACCACGCATTATATGATGGCTGGTCTCTCGATATGCTCCGCGCAGACTGGTCGGATCTGCTCCGATCCAAGTTTGTGTCTCCTCGGCCGCCATTTTCCATAGTGACCGCCTTCTTCGCCCAAAGTCAGCTCATTGCCAAGTCTGATTGCTCAGCATTTTGGGCAAGTCATTTGAATGGATGGGAACCTGCCGCATTTCCTCACCTGTCTCAATGGGCACGTCGCAATGACACAGAAGTGAGCAATGCGTCTCATGTGGCCTCCCTAGATCGCCTTTCCAAATCTGGGCTTATAAGAGCTTCTAGAGCTTTGAGGTGTGGCCCCCAAACGTTTTTCCAGACCGCGCTCATATGGCTTCTGTCTCAGATGACAGCAAGCTCATCAGTTGTTATTGGCAATGTCTTTTCCGGGCGCACTATCCCAGTGCCCGGCATTGAGTCTGTAATTGGGCCCTGCCTTGCATCTTTGCCTCTACGTGCAGACCTCTCTAAAACCAGTAGTGCAGCAGAAGCTTTGAGACTAGTTCACTCGACCGAAAGAGTTATATTGGATTATCTTGCTATGCCATTGCGGGATATCAAGAAACTCATCCGAGCTGGGCCAGGGATTCCCTTGTGGAATGTCTTGTTTGCATACCAAGAAACGCTTGTTGAAGCGGAGTCTCTTATTCATGAGATAGGCCATGTGGACTATTCGGAGAGCAACATCCTGGTTGAAATCCAGCCTGCTGGCGACAAATATTTCTGCTCTATCACGTACAATGAGATAGTCTTGCCAAGCAGTTTTGCAAAAATTCTAACCAAGCAGCTCGAGGAGAGCGTCTTCTTGCTATCTACAGGCGCAGTTAACACCCTGGATGAGATCACCCTCAGCTTAGACAATGATCTTCTTTCTATCTACAATCCTGTCTATGAGCCCCTCTCTCGAGTTCCTGACGTTTCGGTTGCATTTGAGCAAGCTGTAGCTCAAGCTCCTGACAAAGATGCCCTGATATTCCTCAAAGCGCCCGTGGAAGCTGGGAGACCCCCTGAGATCGAAACTCTGTCTTACAGAGATCTGAACAACTGCGCAAATCAAATTGCTAGGCTGATACAATGCATCTTTCCGCCGACACCCACCAGCGGCGTTGTAGCCGTCATAATGGAAAAGAGTCCTTTGCTGTATAAGACGATTATAGGAGTTGTCAAGTCAGGACATGCCTACCTTCCTTTGCTGCCATCTACTCCACATGCCCGAGTTGCTACTATTATTGAGCATGCAAATGTAGAGCTTTGTCTCGTTGATAGCGGCACTCTAAAAACACTAGGCTATTCAGTGAATTGCCAGGTTATCAACCTCGAAACAAGTAACTTGTTTAACCTCCCCCAGGAGAGCGTTTGGCCACCACTCGACCCCAACAGACCCGCTTACATCATTTACACGTCTGGGACAACTGGCGTACCTAAAGGCGTTGTAGCTACTCATCTCAATCTTCTCGGAAATGTGGATGTATTGAGTAAGCTATATCCAGTTACTGAGAATTCTCGCCTTTTGCAAGCCTGTAGTCAAGCCTTTGACGTTTCAGTCTTTGAGATCTTCTGGACGTGGATTTGTGGACTGCCTCTGTGTACTGGAACTAAAGAGACTCTTTTTGAGGATTTAGAAGGGGCTATCAGAGAACTGAAAGTTACGCACCTTAGCATGACCCCAACTGTTGCTTCTTTGGTTCGGAGAGAAGCCGTCCCAGAAGTCAAGTTCCTCGTAACAGCGGGTGAGCCAATGACCGAAGGCGTGTACAGAGAATGGGCGATGGATGGCTCGCTGTTCCAAGGTAAGAATACAAAGATAAAAAAACATGTCCTAGCTATTCATAAATGACGTGGAGCTAACAGCTTAATAACAGGCTACGGTCCCTCTGAGACCACTAACATTTGCACAGTCAAGCAAATGGTGCCCGGCGAATATATTGGCCATCTTGGTTTTTCTTTTACCAACACTTCGTCTTTTGTGATGTCTCCATCTTCTCTTACTGCACTACCGATTGGCTCTGTTGGGGAGTTGGTATTTGGCGGCGACCAGGTTACTGCAGGATATCTTAACTCGCCTGAGCTAACTGCCGCTAAGTACCAAATGCATCCCGCGTATGGCCGCATTTATCGGTCCGGTGACCTGGGTCGAATGCTTCCCGATGGGTCTATAATGATCCTGGGCCGCATAGATGACCAGCTCAAAGTTCGGGGTCAGCGAGTTGATGTTGGAGAGATCAATGGCATTATCACCAACTCAGGTTTGGGAAGTGCTAGTGTGACAATATTAGTCAAAGACGGTCTTTTGAGCAGCTTTTATGTTTCTAACTGCGGGCGGAGCTTATCGGAGAAGCACAAAAGCCTCAGGAAGTTGGTCTTTTCCCAGTTCAAGGATAGCCTGCTTAACTACATGATCCCATCATTTGTCATTCCAGTCGCTAGTGTACCCTTGACTCCAAGCGGGAAGATTGATCGCAAATCTCTCGTTGAACTATTCTCTCGCCTTCCCTCGGAAGAAGCTGCACTCTTCGGTACTCCAGTATCAGGAGATGAAAACTCTTTCCTCGAAGCAGGTTCATGGTCATCTCATGAAAAGGCTGTTGCTCAAGCAATTGCAACAGTTCTTGATACTGATATCAACGCTATTGGACTATGGACTCCCCTGACCTCTCTTGGCCTGGACTCATTTGCGGCCATTCGCGCTGCTAAAGGCCTTTCTCTTTTGCTCTCTTGCAAGGTGCCTGTAGCCTCTTTGTTTCGATTTCCCACTGTAGCACAGCTGAGCAAACAAATCGGTTCCTTGTCCCACGCTGGGCCCCCTCATGCTGAACCTACTCTTGATGCCCAGATCGACGAGACCTTTGTGGCACAAACAACTACCAAGTTCCATGATAAAGGTCTCGTCGTTGAAGCTGTACTTCCTTGTTTGCCCCTCCAAACTGCTATGCTTGCTTCGGCTCATGAAGATACATATTTGTGTCGCTCTACATTTGCCCTGAAGATTCCAGTATCTGAGGTCCGAGCTCTTTGGACGAAAATACATTCTATTCGTGGCATTTTGCGTACATGCTTCATGCCTGGCCCAACTACTAAGTTTCCTTTTGTTCAAGTTCAGCTTTCTGCCTCGTGTGAGTTAGTATGGATTAGCGAAAGTGATTCAATAGAGCGGTGCTTTTCTCGCATCAAGAATGCTCTTGGCTCTTCTGTGGGAAGTCTCAGGGCTCCTATTGGCTTAGGCACTGTTTGTGAGAATGGACAGGATATTTTGTGCATGCTAATGCATCATGCGCTTTACGATGGAATAGCTATGGATACTCTATTTTCTGAAATCAATGCACTAGCCTCTGGTACAGAGGTGCCCCTTGATGCAGACTATGGTGCGTTCTTGAGGTCTGCATTGACTCTGCCCACATCAACTATGTCGTTTTGGGAGGCACATTTTGATGGTTTCACTCCGCATCCTTGTGATAAGAGACCAAGTATCGAGTACAAAAGCTCTGTTGAAGATCTGAAATCAACCGTCATGCGCTGCAATTTTTCAACTCGACTGTCAAAACTTGAAAGTTGCGCTCGGAAAGCTGGCGTCTCCCTTCTCCCAGTTTTCCAGGCCGCCTGGGCCACAACTATTGGACTTTCTTTGCAAATGGCCGATGTTTGCTTTGGCAATGTTTTTGCCGGTAGAAACGTTGATGTGGCAGATATCGATTGCTTGGTTGCGCCTTGCTTCAATACTCTTCCTTTCCGCGTGAACTTTGACAAGCACCGCTTCTTGCAAATCATTCAGTTAGTTAAGCATTTCCAATCTCTCAACACTGAGACTGTGCCCTACACATTCACTGCCTTGCGTGACATTCAACGTCAAGTAGTGCAGAGAACGGGACCGGGCTCGCTATTCAGTACTCTGCTGTTGCTACAGCCACCCAGTTCTACTAGTCGCGACAATGCTGTCTGGGAAATATTATCCGATGACAGCAAGATGGACGTTCCGATTGTCTGTGAAGTTCAGCTATCATCAAGAGCTGATAGTTTTGATGTTCTGTTGCATTATGATGAGTAAGTTATCATGAAACTTGAGATGAGATTGTAACGAGATCTGTTGCCTGTTTTTAGCGTAAAAACTAATCTTGCCTCTTAGGTCGTTTGTCTCTGTGCCTTTCGTAGAAAAGCTGATAGAGCTTCTAGCTTACGTATTGGAACGTATCGCTACCTTGCCATTTAGCAGTATCCCGGAGTTTGAGTTGCTTCCAGAGTCCTTGAAGATGATTAGAGAGCATTCGCCGGCACTAAAAGACTGCAATCGATCTCCTATACCATCTACTGATGACTCCTACGAATGGTCTCATACGGAACTAGCTATACGCGCCGTCTTTGCTAAACTTTCCAATATTGCAGAGTCCAAAGTCAAGCCCTGCTCGACAATCTACCAACTTGGTCTGGATAGCATAAACGCTGTACAAGTTGCGTCTGCTCTTCGTACGCAAGGGTTCTCAGTTTCTGGAGTTGATGTTTTGGAGTGTCTATCTTGTGCATCTCTTGCTGAGCGGATAACTGTTACTTCAAATCTCCAAGACCAGAGATACGACACCTCCGCTTCCTCTGATGCTATTATGACGCCAAGATCAAGTCCTGAAATGACCCCCGTCACTGGTATTAGTGGAAGCCCTCCATGTGAAGAACTGGTGTTTGACTGCACACCAATGCAAGATGCCATGATAGCAGAATTTATCAGGACTGATGGAACTGCCTATTTCAATCATCTAGTGCTTCAAATGGATAAAAGCATAACACGCCATAAAATCAAGAGCGCTTTAGAAGGCCTTGTTGCTGCACAGCCTATGCTAAGAGCCGGATTTGTACCTGCCAATCTTAGCAGTGCCGGGCGCGCCGCGAATCAGATGCTAGTATATCCTTCCATCTTAGTTCCACTTCAGGAGGGAGGTAGCCATTTCGATTTACATGCATGGAGGAAGAGCTGCGCGAGTTCTGCCCTAAATGATCTATCTTTTCCTGCTTGGGCAGTGGCCCTATTTGAGGATGACAAAGGATCCTTAATTCTGGCCTTTGCCCTCCATCATGCACTGTATGATGCAACATCATTGCAAATGATTTTGACGGCATTCTCGGATATTCTCCGCGGTAACTATGTGTCTGTAAGCCACATTGATCTAGCAGTAAAGAAGCTTGAGTCTCTACATGCCTCATCTTCAGTAGAAGCTGAAAAGGCCTGGCGGGAAATTGGCAAGGCAATGGTTGTAAATGACTTCCCTACATTAACTCCATTGTCAGTCTCGTCCAAGAAATCGCTGTCATTTTCACTGCCTCTTTCGCCTTCAGCTGCAGAAATTAGAAACAGCATCAAAGACAATGGGATATCAACCCAGGCCTATATGCAAGCAACATGGACACGTGTCTTGGGCGCGTACTTGGGCGAAACCAATGTGACATTTGGAATTGTCCTCTCGGGTCGTACAGACCCGCAGCTTGAAGATGCTCCTTTTCCGTGTGTAACAACACTTCCCATAGTGCTGTGTGATTCTGTCAACAACAGAGACCTGCTTGAAGCTTCGTCAAAAAGCGCAATGAAAATGCAGAGGTACCAATACTTGCGTCTCTCCGAGATCAAGCACTGGGCTGGCAGGCCGAACAGCCGCTTGTTTGATACTATTTTAGTCGTGCAGCGAGACGACAGCCATGCGGACTTTCCTTGGCAGATACTAGAAGACGAAGGAACTGTGACGTACCCTGTCTCTCTTGAAATTTCGAGCAACGGCGCTGAGGGCCTCTTAGCCAAACTCATCTTTTGGTCCGATGTTGTTCCCTCTAAACAAGCTGAACTGATGCTCCAGCAAATTGATGCTGTCTTTTCGGACTTGATCCGCAATCCCGATGGCAGCCGGGATGAGCTCTGGAAAGATAACAAGCAAATTGTATCTGTTTTGCCGCCTACCGTGCCTTCAATCCCTACACGCCATTCTTTATTGCATGAGTTCGTCGAGAACATGGCAAGGAAGCAGCCTGAAGCTACAGCGCTCGAGTTCATCGATGCCATAGATGGTGATCAGGTAGTGTCGCGGTCTTGGACGTACAAGCAACTCGACCAGCTTGGAGATGTGGTAGCAGAAATGCTACGTTCGCATGTCCAGGTAGATGACATTGTTGCAATTCATTTTGATAAATGCCCTGAAGCTTACTTTGCCATTCTAGGCATTCTCAAGGCAGGATGCGCCTTTTTGGCTTTGGATCCGTCTGCTCCGTCTGCTCGCAAGCAATTTATTCTGGCCGATTCAAAAGCTGCCGTTGTTCTTTGCGCTTCTTCCGGGCCAACTCCTGACATTGATCCCAATGCACTTCTTCCACTAGATATTAATACCTTAATGAGTCGACCAGTTCCCGAGCGACACCTGACCAGTCTTGCCCGTCCTGACACGCGCTCCTATTGTCTCTATACCTCGGGCACTACTGGGACGCCAAAGGGCTGTGAACTAACGCATAGCAATGCAGTTCAGGGCATGAAAGCTTTCCAGCACCTCTTTGATGGGACTGTTACTTCCTCTAGCCGCTGTCTGCAGTTTGCTGCCTTCCATTTTGATGTTTGTGTTCTGGAACAATACTGGACGTGGTCGGTTGGTATGCCTGTAGTTGCTGCCCCTCGTGACCTTATCCTGGCTGATATTGAGCATACATTGGCCACTCTGCGCATTTCACATGTAGATCTCACCCCAAGTCTAGCAGCTTTAGTAAGGCCGGAAAAGGTGCCTAGCCTGTGGAACGGAGTTTTCATCACAGGCGGCGAACAGCTACGACGGGAAATTCTGGATTCGTGGGGCCCTCTCAAGGTCATTTACAATGCCTACGGTCCTACCGAAGCCACAATTGGCGTGACCATGCGGCAAAAGGTCCCAGAAAACGGGCGGCCAGCTAACATTGGGCAGCAGTTCCCAAATGTTGGGTGCTTTGTGCTAGTACCTGGCACAGACATTCCAGTTCTACGAGGAGGTGTCGGTGAGCTATGTGTGTCTGGTCCTCTAGTTGGAAAGGGCTACCTGGGTCGTCCTGACTTAACTGAAGAGCGCTTTCCCATTTTACAAACCTTAGGGGAGCGTGTTTATCGAACTGGCGATCTTGTGCGAGTTTTATGTGATGGGTCTTTTGATTTTCTTGGAAGAGCTGACGACCAGGTCAAGCTACGTGGCCAGCGTCTTGAACTTGGCGAAATTAGTCATGCAATTTGCACTAAAGTGCGGGAAATCAAGCACGCCGTTTGCCTTGTGGCGAAGCACAGAGTAACGGGCAAGGACTTGCTAGTTGCCTTTATTTCTGAAGATGCCAAGAGTTGTGCAACTACGACCACCGCCTCTGGCCAGCAAGAGTCCTATCTCATTGACACGCCTCTATGCAGCAAAGCCAAAGCCGCATGCAAAGAAAAGTTGCCTGTTTACATGGTCCCAACTTACATTCTAGGCATTTCTTTTATGCCACTCTCGTCTAACAACAAAGCTGAGGTTAAGCAATTACGGGCAATGTTCTCCGAACTGTCCCCTAGTAGGCTGTTACAGATGTCTCGGTCACCCGACGTAAGTCCTTCTGTTAGAGCTCATGGAGGCTCTTCTAGGACTGCTTGCGATACCGAGAATACCATTATCCATGCGCTCAGAGACTTTTCAGGCCTGCAAGAGATCGACCGCAATTCAAGCTTCTTTGACTGTGGTATTGATTCTATTTCTGTTGCCAGATTTGTCCGGCTTCTTCGCAAGCATGAAATTGAAGGTGTTTCTTCAACTTTGGTCTTGCAGAATTCAACATCTGCAGAGCTTTCTGTCGCTTTGAGGGAAACAGATGGCGCAGTTTCAGCCAAGATAAAGGAAGCCGCAAACAGGGTGGCTGCCTGTGATTACACCTTTCGCTCGACCGCCATAAACGCATTGGAAGTCCAGTCAGAGGCCATCGAGTATGTGGCCCCATGCACGCCGCTTCAAGATGGCATGATTTCCCGTGCCATGATCAATAGAGATGGGATTTACTTCAATCCATTCGTTTTCCGATTGCGTGATGGGCTGGATATTCAGAGATTAAAAGAGTCCTGGACACTACTAGTTGAGGATAATGCTATCCTGCGCTCAGCCTTTGTTCCTACACCAACAGGATACGTGCAGGCGGCCCTTCGCAGCACAGATATTTGTTGGAAGGAGGTTTCTCTACGCCATGAGTCTGGTCTATCTGACTTGATAGCTTCTCTCCAAAGCACTTGGATCGAAAAAAATTATCCTGTCATACGCACGCCTATAGAACTAACTCTAGTCTCCACCCCAGCAGAAAAGATGATGATAGTACAAATTTTCCATGGAGTGTACGACGGAGAAAGTTTTGGATTGATCCTTTCCCATGTTGCAAGCCGCCTGCACCTACAGTACAAGGTCGATATCCCTAACTCGGTACCATCCTTCAAAGAGGTGCTAAGTTATGGTCCTCTATGGGAATCTCAGGAGAGCAAAGAATTTTGGGCTCGCCACCTAGCAGAGTGGACGCCATCCGAGTTTCCTGCGCCCTATTCAAGCTCTTTACCTCACCCCTCACCAGTGTCTATCAAGGCAGAAATTAAGCTTGACTGCAAGCCTCTCATAACGACTCATATCACTCCTGGGGCTTCATGGGCTGGTATTGCCCTGTCCTTGTGGATGTTTATCCTTTCTTCCCATCTCCCAGGCAATATCACAACAGGTATTCTTGCGGCTGGTCGAGCCCTGGAACTTGAAAACACCGATTTTACCATTGGTCCATTGTTCAATACCGTCCCGTTTTATCTTTCGCTGAATGGCAGTGAAACATGGACAGATGTCGTTTTGAGATGCCAGGAGTTTCTGGCAGGGCTCCACAAAGTTCAGCACACCTCTCTTCGAGATCTTCAGAAGTTGTTTGGGGGAGGGAGACCTCTTTTTGAATCACTTTTTTCATACCGAACAGAACAGGCCCAGAACTGGGGTGATCTTTGGCAAGAAATTGAGATCCCTGGGACAGGGGCCAGTGCTGACTACGCTCTTGCATTTGAGGCTACCAAACTTGCCGGCCATGAGATGCAGTTAGTGCTTGTGGCAAAACCGGGGATTCTAAATGAAACTGATCTTCAAGGTTTTCTAAGTGAGCTGGAGGTCAAGATGCGCAGGTTTAACCCTCATCTGCCATTCAGAGTGGCCTCACCTATGCAGTCATCATCAGCCACCATCATACAGCCTTCCTCTGCATCTTCTCTGCCCAAAAAAACACTACTTTCGCCCTTAGTCGAGCTTCTTATAGCCGAGTTTTCTGTCTTCTCTGGCATTGAAACATCACAGATTAATCCTAGCTCTTCGATTGCATCACTCGGATTAGACAGTATTGATGTTGTTCGCTTCTCTTCACATCTTCGCACATCCACCAAAATCACATTAGCGCCATTCAATATTATGAAGCATGAAACAGTCCAGGCTATAGCAGATTTTATTTCTTCTCAGTCGTCCCTGGTACCTCTTGAAGCTGAGTTTGAAGCTCAAATGGTGGATTCCAGATGGAAGACTCTAGTTCAACGCATCTCATCCTCCGCCAACCTTTCAGGCTTTTATGATGTTGAGGCAGTTCTGCCCGCGACTCCCCTTCAAGAAACAATGGTGGCTAAAATGCTGCAGTCAGACTATGAGCTATACTTCAATCACGATCTTCGAGAGGTTGCTGCAGGTGTTGACATCCGCAAACTAAAATCTGCATTTCAAACATTGGTAAGAGAACGGTCAATTCTAAGAACCTGCTTTGCTCCAATCTCAGACACAACAATCGACGTTTCTTTTGCGCAGGTCGTCAGGAAAGGGCCATTCTTGGTAGACAGTTTAGATCTTGGGTCATTAGATCGCCTCTCTCAAGTCATATCTGACGCTCGCACTAAGGCTGCTGCCGATAGTAGTGTGTCACCTTTGTTCCAAATACGCTTTATCGCAGCTGAACAAAAGAACTTTGTCTTGTTTTCTATAGCCCATGCTCTATACGATGGTTGGTCTCTTGCTCTACTTCATGAAGATCTTATCTCCGCTTATCATGGCTGCCTTACTGCTCGACCCAGCCCCGAGTCTTTCTTACAGGCAATCTTCATGACAAAGTCTCAAGCAGCAAGTGACTTTTGGAAGAGCTATCTTTCAGCTGCCTCCCCTACTCTCATTGCCCCCAGCCGCGATGCATCTGCAGGCTACTCCAGTGCGTCTCAACTGAAACTAGTTTCTCTATTATCAAGCGCTGAAGTCAAAAGCTTTGCAAAGTCTCACTCCGTTTCCGTACAATCCCTTGGGCTTGCCGTGTGGTGCAGCGTCTTGTCATCTTTGGTCTCTTCTCTAGATGTCACATTTGGTGCCGTCCTGGCAGGTCGCGATCTGCTAGGTGCGCAAGATCTTATGTTTCCAACTATGAATACTGTTACTGTTCGTGCAACTCTTCATGGATCCATGCTAGAATTTGTCAAATATTTGGATTCAAGCTTTGGTCAGCTGCGCCAGTTTCAATCTTACCCTCTCCGCAAGGCTGTTGCTAGGGCTTTGAAGACCTCCAAGTCCACTGCTTTATTCAACACACTCTTCCTTCTCCAGAAGAAACCCTCGACTGAAAGCAGCAAACCCCCCCTTTTCTTGGATTCAACCGGAGATGCACAAGCCGAGTATCCTGTCTCGATTGAGATGGAGCTGTCTGATGACCTTGTTGTGTGGCATGCATCCATTGATGCAGAGTTTAATATTCATAAGATTCTTTCCATGCTTGACAAGACACTAGCGGTTTTGGTTTCTCGACCTAACGATCACGTTGTGGAACTCAGCTCTTCCATTGCTTCTGAGACCAACTGGTCCCATATTCCCAGGCAGAAGTCCATCATGCAAGAGATTGGTGATGATTACGAGAATCCAGCCGAGAATAATGCATGGACCCCAACAGAAAGCATCATTCGTGATGTTTTAGCTCAGACATCAGGGCTTCCACTTGAGGATGTCGTCAAAAGCAGCACTCTCTACAAGCTTGGTCTTGACTCCATCATCGCTATAAAGGTCTCAGCTATTCTCAAAGAGAGAGGTCTGCATGTCACTTCTCGCCAGTTACTTACTGCTGCAGATATCAAGTCCATGGCTATGACATCAAAGCCCTTGATCAAAACCAAACCCTCAGCAAAAACACCCCTCCTAAGTTCATTCTCGGTTCCCCAGCTTGTGTGGAACCCTGATATCTCTTCAGTAGCGTCTCAACTCTGTATCCCAACCTCGGATATTGTCCAAGTTCTCCCTTGTCTTCCTATGCAGCCATACATGCTGACGGCATGCCACCAGAGTAACGGCGTTGTTTTTTGTCCGTCCTTCACCTACAAGCTTTCCGGGGTATCCATGATTGATACGCCAACTATCGAGGCCGCTTGGAAGTCGACGGTTTGTTCTCTGCCAATACTGCGGACTGTGTTGATACCGAATTCAAGCAAGGAGATTCCATTTATGCAAGTTGTGCTCACCCCGCTTTCCCTGGGCCTCCGCGACACACTCCGGGTCTACAATCTGCCTAATGAAATCCCCGAGTTTGCGAAGCACGAGCCGCTTGTGAGAGCTTCAATCTCCATTTCTATGGACAATAGCTTGAGCTTCATCCTATCAATTCACCACGCCCTTTACGATGCCAATAGCCTACCGGCCATTATTGAAGTTTTCACAAACAACATCCAAGACATTCAGAGCAAATCGACTAAAAGCCATGTCAAAATAGATATGGCACCATGGGAGGGCCTTCTTTGTCAGTCACTTCTGTCCACTGAAAAGCGCAAAAACTTCTGGACCATGAAGCTCTTCCGCGGTCTATCTTCCTGTAACTCCGAAAACATCAAGCCCGTCAATCCCGAGGTCCGCATTGAATCGTTCCGCCCTTCGTTAATTCCAGATCTAAGAGCGGCAAGAGGTGTCTGTGCACGCGAAGATATTAGCATTCAAGCATTTGTTTTTGCCATTTTTGCACAGGAAATATCGGCTGCTGATGGAAGGCATGATGTTATGCTTGGTATTTACATGGGCAACTCAGGCGCATTCCCGGAATTGCACAAGACGTTTCCCACACTGAGTCTTATCCCACTTAGTGTTTCCATAGCTCCCGGAGATTCGGTTGTTTATACCGCAAAGAAGATCCAATCCGAGCTTCATTTGCTGTCTGATCCAATACTTGCACAGACAGGGCTACATGAGATTTACAACTGGACTGGCGTTTCGGTCCCGTACTTTTTTAACTTTTTGGCCCCGGCTGTTGAATTTGGGGACATTGGAGATGTTAAGATGCCTGTTCACGCTACGCCTCTCTCGCCTTCCAGCAACGCTTTAGCTGTAACTCTATCCTCGAGAGACATGTGGCAGCCAGTTAAGGAAGCATTCAGGCCAAGTCTTCTAGAAGCTAGTTTCCAAGTAAGTTTTATTTTGAGCCGAGCGCCTCCTCCATGTAACAAAGCCCACGACTAACATTGCGCCCATGTACAGCACTCTATTGATGTTGAAGCAGCTGTTGAAGATAATAAACTCAACATTGGAATCTTCGGCGCAGAGGAAATTTCAAGGTATCAGAACATGGAAGAAGTGGTTAACCGTGTGCGGGATAAGATAAATGGCCTTTGCTAAGCCCTAGTATGCGCATACATGACTGTAAATGAATCGAAGAAGCAGTATTATGGCTATTGGCAGTCTTCTACAAAGCCCCCAAGCTACAAGTTGTTTATAAAGTTTAATTAAAAGGTTTTTTTTAGTCTATAGCATTCTAATGATGGCCATTTTCAAGCCATCTGACATCGGTGATGATATCATGCAGTAAAATAGGCTCAGAGTCTAGTTAAGAGAGGCAGACCTCACGTATCACTGGACCGTAAACTATGTCACTTCGCGAACATGCCGCCAACCTCAAGTGAAAGATATTAATCTTACAGCCATAGATGAAAGACTAGCCAATTATAGGCTTGTGACAGACTTCCTCTTTCTTTCGCAAAATCCAACACTCAGTCACATGCTTTTCTTTTTTTACATAACGCTGCTCAAGATATTATTTCTCTTGGTTGTTCGTGATGCTATGTTTCGGCAGTCTCCACGCCATGAATTCCTTTCCTACATTAGCCCTCTCCCATACTCAATTTACTCGGGGCTTAGACCAGAAAGATTTTGTGTCTAAGGTCCTACGGACTTGACAGACGTGATCACAGATACTTCTGTCCACATTACAAATCAGCCTAATCATGTTCTAGGTTATTATAAAATATACTCAAGTTCATATTCTCAAGGGACTCTCCAGATTGAATCTATAGTTGTTGTTAATATTTAACTGTGTAGTGAGTTCTAATCAGCAAAAGCGAAGGTCCAGCGGCATGACGTGCAATATTCAAGTGGCTCATCATCCACAAAAAGATGTTTCAAAAAGTGAAGGCCCATGCCAGATTCGAACTGGCGTCTTTGGAAGACCTTGATAGGGAGGTATCAAAATCCAACGTCATAACCACTAAACTAATGGGCCTTTGTGCGCTGGTCAATCGCCGCAAAATAGCCTACTTAAAGTAATCGCAATGTTTGGAGCTTACCCCCTGTTGCCTTCGGGCCATACTGAGCCAAGAACCTTTTGGTGTCTACACCGGGCCCTTTGTCTGGTCATAAAAGATCTTCGAAGCTCACGTATTCTCGCAATTGCCGACCACCCAAGGGCGGTCCTGGAAG